>JABFPM010006075.1:0-10547 GCA_022817325.1 Idris sp. 1 HC-2018
AAAGATATAATAAATTGAACGACAATAAATTTTATTCTTTTTTATTTTAAGAGCATAATAATAAGAAATCTTAATCAAAATATAAGATGAAGACAAATATTCAATTAAATAAATAAATATTTAAAAAAAAAGTGTTGATTAAAGAAACTAAAGAAATAACGACAAGCTTTTAAAGAATGTAATGTTTGTAAAACTAGGATAAACTCGTTTTTAATCTTGCATCAAAAACCGTTATTTAATGTTCATATTATTACATTAAATTAGCGAAAACAAATCAAATTAGAAACACGTTACTCGACGTATCAACAATAATTACAAAATTCAGTTAAGTTCACTAGCGTAATTTGCTCTTTTTGCGGATTACTCTATTTTCCTATCTCTTACAATATTTAAAAACGACGAATATGCGTGGAATTTTTCTAATTGTTAAAATAATACATTTTTGTTTCTATGAAAATTTCTGACTGGACGTTTTTAATGACACACACACACACACACACACACACACACACACACACACACACAAACTTGCTAAAATCTATTTCAATCGTTATTAACGGACTATTTTGACTTGAAATAAGTTACTACTGAATTTTAGAGTGAATAATTTAAATTATTTTAATTTCACTCATATTAGTATGAAATTCTTGGGATTAATATTAAATCAAAAAATTGATTGCTGCTTAAATAGATAGAAAGAGCTGAAGCATGTTTTCTTAACAATTAGATTCAAATGCTCTTTTTCTGTTTCAGCAACAAATTACCTGTCTTGTAATTATCTAATGTGACGGGGCAAAAGTTCTGCATAAAAAATAGTTGCAGTTTCAGCAGAATTATTTCTGTCAAAACTTTTGTACTTTGTTATAATGAAAAGTTATAAATGCATAGAAAACAAGTTAATTAACTGTAATAAATTTTGAATTACCAGACATACAATCAGTGTACCAGTGTAGCTATACACATAAAAATGTTTATTTAAAGTTTGTAAGTTTAATTTTTAGTTTCTTTTGTTTTAGTAATGAAACAAAATATTTAGTAATTAATATTTATATGCTGTGTATTACAATTCACTTAATTCTCAGAAATGTCATGACTCGTCACCTTTTGTTTATAACTATACTCTGTTTTTTCAAAGGGAGGTATTAATTGGAGAGGCTAGAGTGAGCGGTTGTGTTGGTTCCCAGACAAGAGAAAAGGGCAAACAAAATTGGCATTGTCATAAGACCTGATGCCTCAAGTGATGATCATGCACTGTACAGAATTCTTTGAAATTTAAAACCCTAAACGTAAGAAGTTACAGTTTAGTTAAGTTTCTGAATTAAAAGTTTAACTAATATATAAACAAAATCTGAATTAAATTTATTTTATTTGTACAAAAATAATAGATTGATTGTAGAAAAATATTGTTCAATAATTTTTAACTCAAAAATAGAAATTAAATGTGAGTTATCAGTAAAAAGTATAGCCTGGTAATTGAGATCCACCCAGAAATTTTTTTTCATAAATATTGCTAGAAAAGTTTTCCGTTTTATATGAAAAATTTTAATAAAAAAATGTTCAATCATTTTAAAACGTCAAACTTGTTTATTTGTTACAAAATACTTTAAAATTTTATTTTCATCAAAAACTTTGTTGATAAATTCTTTTTCGTTATATTTTTTACTATAAAAAAAGCACAGACTGTAAATAAATAATGTTCCTCTTTAAGAAAGAAATTTTTATCCAAATTTTAAATGAAACAGAACGAAAAGTATTTGTATTTGTAATTTGGACTCTGAAATATTTAATCAGTTCATTAATACATTTATCAGAAAAGGAGTTTAAAGTATTCTTTTTTTTAAGGTTAAATGATAAACTTTAGCCATCAAATTTATTTAAAATCAATTAGCTCTAAACAGGAATTTTGGTCGAAAATTTATCAGTTTTCTTGTAATAATAATCTAAATGAAGTATAATGAATATTGAAAGTAAATTTTTATTCAATTATCAATTAATATTAATTACACAACTGACTTTTTTTCGACCAGTATTCCTTGGCACGTTTTGATTAAATATTAAAATTACAAAAAGTTAACAAATACTTACTTGAAAATCACGCAGTGGTTTTAACAATTCTTTTTTCAAATTTATCATCTCTTTTTAATATGCAAAATGTTCAATTGTTTTGTTAATTTAAAACCAATTAATCAATATAAAATAATAAATTATTATTAAATCAAAAAAGCTGTATATATAGCATAAGTTACAATTTTAAAGCTTACCAAAATTGTCTTCAACTTTGTTATAACTTAAATAATTTAATATAAACTTCACAAATAATTTTTTTAACTACAACATCAAAATCATTAATTTTGATATAAGTTATACTTTACATTGAATGTATACGGGTAAATTTATGAAAGTGAAAATCAATTAGCAGTATGTTTTTTTCCAAATACAAATTTACTAATTACAAACTGATTAAAATTGTATTAACACTTTAAAAATTAAATCTACAGACTATTTCGATCGTGAGATATTTTCTAAGTTAAGAAATTTACTTTTTCATATAGAATAAATACTTCTTGGCTCAGAAAAATATACCTTACGGGACTAACTTTTTAATCATTTGAAATTAATAAAAAACTTTTGAGTTGTGTTTACGTCATGTGAGTGTTCATTAAGAAATGTTAACCGTTTTGTCAAACAATAATAAAATGTTAAATCATTTAAGATGTTTACAAACTGATGTTTGAAACTGTTTTTATACCTTTTTATTATCGATTAATTATTTGTTGTTAATTAGTTGTTGTTTTGACTTGCACGATCGAAATACTTTAATTTTGTATAATTCAAAATAACTCTACAATGATTTAGCAGTTCCTTTTTCTATGTCCTATTTCACAAAAATCTTGTTAACTCACTTTCTCTTACATTCTCAATATAAAAACATATCTAAAACAAATGTATTTTGCACGCATGATCAATAAATCAATGCAGAATTAAGAATTTGTTCAATGAGAATGGTCTAACGTGCCTTTATTTGCAACACAAATGTCTTAGTACAAAATGTCTGCACAAAAATGTGCACAAATTTCGCGTAAGCACAAAATTATTTTTTATTAGTACAGTGTGACTGTTCAAAAAAAAAAAAAATTATTATTCCATTGCGTGTTCTTCCAATCGAAGTTCACAAATATTATCGTTTAAGCGCTTCGTCGCGAAGGCAACATTGTGCGTATGCTGCTAATAAATCGATTCAATCGTTGAATCTAAAATTGGTCTAAAAAGGAGAACGAACGATATATATATTTTGGGGGGCTTGCTGAGAGACTTTTCAGAGCCAACCGGTAGTCGCGTCGTGTCCGGTGATCGGCTCAATGCCAGGTGGCACCCGCTGCAATAATTGCGTCACAGAACCGTTTCTTTTGACCGTCAAGGATAACGTGCCCGATGTCACGACGCTTTCCTCCGTGCTCGACGACATCAGCGGAACGGTGCTAACAACCACACCTGAAATTTTATTGATTGACCACCTCGAGGTGCCTGGCCTGCCTTACACACGCTAATATAGTACATTCCCTGTGTCTCTCATCCATGTTTCGCCAACAGTTTTAAAGTTTCCAAAAATGTTCAATCTCCAAAATTTAACTCTTGACTTATATACATTTCTTATGACGCTGGCTCTTTTTTTTTTTTTTTTTTTTTTTTTTTTTTTTTTTTTTTGAGGAAAAAAGAACCATGAGAATCGTAGTTGAAAAATAAAACTGTTAGTAGACAGAGTGTATGGATTAATTTAATTTGTATGCATAGCTTGAAATGCAAATTATGTGCATGATTTTTGATTAGGCTCGGTAATTTATGATTGGCGAATGACTTAAGAAAAAAAGCAAACGAAATCAGAGAAAGCTATTTATCAAGCACTCAGCACACAAGAGTTTGAGCTTTATCACTCATTTAGAATTTTAATTTGTGTAAAGAAAATTATTTTTGCTTGACGCTTGTGAAAATAGTCCTTCCAACTTTATAATTAATTAGACACCTTTTTTTAAGGGATCTGGCATTATATGCTATCAACTTCATCATAATTTATGCCATTAACCACAATTTCTTTTGTTTTCTCATATTTAAGAGGAAAAGAAAAATAGGGAAACTTTTTATATACTTGTTTACAAAAACCAAAAACTCTTGAAAAACATATTTCTGATAATAATCTAACATCTCAAACTTTTTTTGTGTGCTTGAAAAATGATCTTACAATGCTGTCAGGTTGTTGGACAGAAATTTATTGTAATCGTTTTAGAGCTGTATTCTTAGATCTAGACTAATGAGAGTTAGAAAAAGTGCAACTAACACGATATCTCATTTTTAAATTAAATTCTGGTTAACAATTTTTGTTATTATTTAAATTTACAACAGTTTAACAAGCTGAATCTGATTTATTTGATTTTTGTATACGTGTTTAGAAGATTCTGTACTGCACAAAATTGTTTGTTGAATGCGCATTATTTAAAGAGTAATGCACTTTTATTACCTTCAGAAAATAAAATATTAGCTAACGTCAAAAGCTGTGTAACGCTCCAATGCTGTGTTTTTTACAAGTAGATTTTTTTGCGTTTAGTTCTAGGGTTTGATTTCACATTATTATGAGTAAACTTTGGAGGACTGATTTATGAGTTTTTATGTCACAGTTATTGAATAAACATACCTTAAGTGGATATTTAACATTTTAATTCGAAAGACTTTTTGGTTAGATAATTTCTGTGATTCAAATATTGATACTGAGTCCTTATGAAATCACACAAATGTATCATGCAATTATTAAGAAATTAATCGTTTGTAATTGAATGTATTAGTTTATTCGTATGGTTATAATGATGAATGCGTGAGTTAAATTTTCAATTACATGCAATCAATAAGCATTAAATGAAATCGAAAATTGCAAACACAGTAAAATAAAAAAAGTAAATTACATTACAAAGTATTTAATTAAAAATTAAAATTATATCTCAAAATTTGTATTATTTAATCTGAATAAGTAATTTATTTCCCTCTTTTTTATTGTTATTAAAGATTCATGCATTTAAAATCTCGTAAAATAACAGGAAGATAAATAAACCGTATACAATTATGCAAAACAAAAGTTATGTGGGATGGAAATGGGCCATTCAAATACGGTTAATCTACAATCAAAAAATAGAAGTACTCTACGATGTACATATAGAAACATTATTAAAAAGTTAGAATTTAATTCAAATGTTTCTTTCTTCCTCTCAATTTGTACATTAAAATTTGGTGAACTTCCTCAGAATGTTATGACATTTAATTCTTATTAGTCTCGCTCCTCATTGATGAGAAAAACAATGAATTTTGAAAGTAAAAAAGGTTTTTAAAATCGCAATATAATGCAAGCAGTAACTGAATTTCTAAAACCAGATTTACGTGTATGGGGACTTTGAAAGTTTTTTTGTCTAATAAGTTCGTCTAAAACAGAATTCGATTTTAGTTTTGTTAACACTTCAATTTAGAATCAATATTTTTACTGAATATTACAAGTGAGAATAGATTTTACTGTTTAAACTTCCACACACTTGTGTATTCGGCTATTTGTGTAACGTGTTTTTTATTAAATTTATTAAATGATGGTTGATCTGTTGCATACATAGCCAACTATAAATTTCTCGTTGATACCGCAGCAATATTGTATCGATAAAATATTTCTTGGTGGTATATTTGAGATATTGTTGTGAAAATCGTGGTTGACTGGGTACAACTATGTTATAATATATATATATTTATTAAAAAAATTATCTCAACGAAAAGATTCATACGTTAAAGTAATTTGACAAGCTAGTAATAATAAGCTTGTAAGAATTGAAAAATTGAGTGTTAACTTTATTTATGAATGCATTTAGTAATTTAAAGTATTAAAAGCCATCAACAAGAATAACTTATCAAAATTTATAATTTTTGTAATGTTAAATAAAAAAGAAAATTTATTTAGATATTTTATTTTAGTTCTTTAATACTATAATAAAATAATTATTTTCTTGCAGAATAAAAAATAAAAATTATTTTAAAAAACGGACAATGTTTATTAAAAATATTCCTTACAGTCAACGTTATTGCAAAGTGATCAACCGTTCATCAATATTTTGAAATGTATATTACAAATTCTGTTCACAACTTATTGAAATTCTTTGAACCAATATTATTTGATCTATTTAAATAGATTTCAAAAATAATCTCACACTTTGTCAAAGTATTTTTGCTTAAGATTTGTTTATCTTTATATGCTATGACTTTTAAAGTTGAATATTAAACAGGAAAACTACAATTCAGTTGAGGGCAATATCTAAGTAAATACATTCATAAACATTTGTATTAAAAATTCGACTACTGAGCAACAAAATAAAGGTAAATTACACTACCGTCAGCCATCATCTTTCATCACTTACAAAGTCTCTATACCCTGTCTAACAGCTATAAAGAATTAAGGGGTAATACCTTGCTTGTTTACGCCAAACATTTCAACGGTGTCATAATTTGGTGGCTGATCTGACGTGGCCTCGTGTATTCGCGGTGGGGTTGCTTGTGTGGGTTCTGCTGCGCGACTGCTGGGTACGCTGCTGGCTCGCTGCAGCTGGTTCTTCTTTCTCGGTTCTTTGAGTGCAGCTATCTTGGGATGCTGCGGCAGCTCAGTGTCACCGGCGTTCATCGAGGTACTGATGGTTGGCGTAGTTGACCTGGAAGTCGAGAATTTCTTTCGTTTCTTCTTTAAGGCAGCCAGTGCTGGAGCGAACACGTTGTGGATGCCCTCATAATGATGTCGCTCTTGGGCATGTGAGGTCTGCGATGCTCCATCCAAGGAAGACTTTGAATCCGACGAGCCGTCCGACTGAGAACCACCGTCGTCCGAAGCTCCGGGAGAAAATACCGAATCGTCCGAATGAGACCTTCCTGGATAAGAAACACACGTTTTTGTGCTTATTAGTATGCATACTGAATGCAAACGTGAATTAACGAATTGACAAGAATAATGGAAGACGATGTACAAATGGATAGTCTGGAGATGCTGAATATTTAACTCAATTTCATTGACATTGCATTGTACCTTTTGGAATCGAATTAGTTTAAATAATCAAGTACCATTTTTACAAATGTTGGAAGAATGTTTGACAAAAAGTAACACAGTTGAAGGATAATTGTTATTTGAATAATCTAGTGCAGACTAATACAGACAATAATTTTCTTTTCTATTTATTGTTCAAAGACAATATTGAATGTACTAAACTGAATTCTACAATTTTTAAATAATAAAATAAAATATTGTAGGTAAATATTTCATTTTCATTTTTTTTATTTTTTTTTCTTTTGTTATACCTATTTATATAAATGAAGAGAAAAATTTGAAATAAAAATGTTGAAATAAAATTTTTGTGAACAACTTTTGCGAACAAAACAAATTCTGCCTTCAGTTTACGCCAGGTTTATTGATTAGCAGATTTTAAAATCAGCATTTATTGTTGGTTCGTTAGTAATGCTTTCGTGTGGGTTTATATTGCAAGTTCAAATCGTTCGCAGAAACAAGGCAGAAACTTCAACGTGCTACAATAAATGCGATCATGTGGTAAATGAAGTATCTTTGAAACTAAATTCAGTTCATCATTGTTAGGAAACTAATGCTATTACATTAAATGACTGAACACCTCGGTTTGCAGGCAACTTCTGTTATTTTGTATGAAATATACCAATATTTCAAAACTACAATTTAATAAACTTCTAATCACACAGTGAGCAATACGCGAAATAAAGTGGTGATGATAATTTAGTTGAATTGTGATGATATAATAAATAATTGCGATCTGTGAAATTCAGTTAAAATATGTGCTTCCAAAGTTTTGATAATTAAATGAGGTGTACATTATTCATTTTAACGCCATCTAAAAGGTTTGAAAGTAGTACATTATTTATTGCGATGAGTGAAAAGTCAAATATTTAACTTCAAATGAAGCTATATATAAAGCTACTCTTTAACTTTTCATCATTTAAATGTAAAAATAATTAATTAAAATAAAATAATTAAAGACTACTCGCTGCTATGAAAAATGTTTAATAGCAAATCGCTTACAGATCCGGGAGATGTATTAATGATTGTGTTACCAATTGAACTTATAAAGCTGTGTACTATCTTCTGAAATGAGCTATGACACTGGTTCTTTATCTTCGTCAAAAGATCGACAAAGTATTCTTACTACGACAAGAATGAAATCTCATTAATCTGTGTCGTTCTGTGAACTCGATAGATAGTCAATCCAGCAATTTCGCATCTATTTTTCATTCATTCTTTCATTTTAATTCAACGTACAATCGTTGTGCTTGAAAAATAGAAAAAAAAATACTTTTAAGGAAAATTTATTAAATATAATAATAATAATAGCTAAAACTTTTAATTTTTATTTATCCCTAATTATAAATAATACATTCAAATTATTATATTGCTTATTGTTTAATGTTTAAAGTTTAAAAAACTAAAATTTGAAAAAAGGATAAATAATATACCTAGAAGATTACTTTTAAAAATAATATTGAATTAAATAACAAATGGAGAACGTAATTTCGTACCTAGTTAATACGTTTTTAAACTAAATTAAACTTTGATTGAAATAAATAATCTTTGCAGTGGGCATTTGGAAATCTGACTAGCTGCTATTACTGAGTTGAAAAACATAGCTGCAAGATTTCAGAGGTATTTTTTTTCCACTGAGGGACCATTAACCACTTGAAGATGCTCATCCAACCAATGTAGTTGATATTCCCTCAGGATGTCAGATTAGTTCTCAACGCCTGACAAGAAATAACCTGATATTAGAACCATATAATTGGTCTTAGAACGCATTATTGCAATAATAATGCAACTTTTTAAATATTTATGATAAAATAACACATTTATTATTTAATTATGTATTATACTACTTTAAAACCAAACAGAAATCTGGTTAAATGTATTTTAGAATCCTATTTATATTTTTTTGCATTTATATAACAAGGATTTAATCCAATATTTCCAAGATCAAATCATATCTTTACATATCCATATTTTTGTCATAATGCACGAAATACGAAATCATCTAAGAAATTGATTAAAAAGTTAAATTTTTAATCCAAAAATATTAACAAACATTTGCCACATATGTCTAAAAATTTTCTATAATATTCTTTTTAATTATAAATTATTTTCACCAAATAAATAATCTTGTTATTAGCCAGTTTGTTCTTTTCTTAAATTTTATTACGAATCTCGTTTAAAGAACAAAGTAAATGTATCTTAAATTTAACAAATTAAATTTAAGTCTTTGGATCGATAAAGTTAAAATTATTATTATAAGCATTGATACAAATTTAATTGCCATTCAAGCTGCATACTAAAAATATTTTAATATTCACCAACAAGTTTAAAGAGTTTAGTTAAAACGTTTTAAATTATCAATTTTTAACTCAAACTTGAATTTTTCCAACATTAAACTGTATAGTTAATTTTTCAACATAAATCTTACCAATAAACTAATTATTATTATTTTTTTTTTTTTTCATTTTAAATTTCTATTATATTCAGTTCAAGATATTGCAATTATACATATAATTTATAAAACTAATTTACACATTGAATATTGTTGAATATCAAACGAAAATAATATCTGCGTTGATTAACACAATAAGCAATTTCAGTATGTAAAACTTGATATACTTTAGTAATTATATCTATATAATTACTCTATATTTCTATTACTAATGTAATTAGTTTGTTTGGCAAACTCTTAAATGTTAATCCTTTCTATTCCGAATAATATTCTGTGTTGAAAATGTGACTTTTATACTTTTATTTTAATCTAATTGGGATGGAAAAAAATTAATTTAACATAAATCAATTCTTGTTTCTAAAAATAATGTGCAAATGACAAAAAGTTAGTTTTGTTAGTTAAATGAGATTATTTTATAACACTTTATATTCTCTGAAAAATAAAAGTATTTATTAATTCTGTTAAATTTATTTTAATTAAAAAACTAATTTGCTTCAAAACAGCACGAATAATGAAAGGATTAAATATTTTATTTTATCTCATCAAAATTGATTTCATTCAACTGTTTATTTTAAATCTCTTTCCCATTCGGAAAAAAAGTCTACAAATTCATAGTTATAAGAGATGCACATAGACATATCTTACTTACTTTAACATTCACAACTTTGATTTGTCCATGACATAAAAGTTGTTAAAAATTATTTTTTATTAACTCTTAATACGTCTTATCACTTATAATATCATTTACAACTGAGGTGCACGCGTAAAAAATCGAATAAGTTTTATTTTTAGGTTAAATTATCGTTTAACTATTTTGTTTGAAATCAAGTACAAAAAAAAATTTTTTTAGATGATAATAAATTATCTTTTTATTATTACTTGAGTACGATTTTCATATTTGAAAACGAAAAAATGTATTTTTACAAACTATTAATATTTTCTACAAAAATCGATTTTTTAAGAAAACAAATTGTAACAGCGTTATGT
>JABFPM010006076.1:0-10546 GCA_022817325.1 Idris sp. 1 HC-2018
TATGCAGAAATATTTGTTTATAATAGCAATTATATACTATTTGCGAACAAAATTAATCATGATAAAGTGATTTAAATGAAAGAATAGTGTTATGTAAATGCAGTGTCGTCGGAAATTTAAACTAATAATATATGTGTACAAATAGTTCGAGTTAGAATGAAATATCAATGTTGAGATTTTTATTACGATTTAAAACAAAATTAATTATTCATTGTTAATATTTCAACTTGTACTTCTCATGAAATAAAATTCACATAAATATAGCTATTTGAATAATGTATACACATGTAAAGAAGTCAGCGTTGACAAGCGATATTAGGTGTGAATTCAAAACAATTTTTTCAGTGTTATTGGATGTAAAATTTTTAATAACATACTTTTTTTCTAATTTTATTTTAACAATAATAATAATTGAATCGAATTTCAAGACATTTATTATATATGTTAATGCACAGAAACGTTTATAAAAAATTAAAATATTAATATGACAATTTCAAAAGATAACATTTTTCTAAAATATCCGGTGATTTATCAAGTTTTTAAAAAATATACAATTTTTGCTTGTAAATTTGTACAACTGGATAATTTTTAACTTGATACATTTTCTGTATATAGAAAAAAACTATTCTTTGGGTCCGTATATTCATCACTTTTATAATTAGTCAAATTTGAATTTTTAATAGTGTCAAATTATCATAAAAGCTGCTTTCAGAATATTTGAAATATTTAAATGATTACTTTTGTCATAAACCAATTAAAATAAGTTCAAAATAATCAATGATTAATTATTAATGCGAATTATTTTTGTAAATTATTATTTACCTCTAATTAGTTTATTATAAACAATACAAATCTAATCTAATAAGATAGTGAAACATAAGAAGATTTATTTTTCAATAATCCTGACGGGTTTACGACTCGTGAAGTATTTTCTTTCTCACTTAGTTTAAATTGTCTAAACAAAATAAAAAATTCTCGTTTTAATAATTATTTAAGCACAATTTCAAACATAATTTCATTAAAATACAATCTCTTAAAAACAATAAAAATCAATATACTCCAATTAATTATTTTACACTGTTAACATGATTCTGATAATAATACAAAGTCTTAGTTGTTTTAAGACAAAGTCTTAATCGGATCAAATATTCTTGTTTCATTATACCTGACAACATTTGTTTGACAAATTAAATTGAAAATAAACCTTAAATTTAATTTAAAAAAAAACAATAAAAATGTATCCCCTTTTATTTATCATGTTGTTGTCATTTTTATTTTTATCGGAAAAAAATAGCGCACAAAACAGATTTAATTATTTCAATTGTAAATAATTGCGCAATAATGGATATGATTAAGCGAGGGCTTTTCAAAAATAAATTTTCGACTCGTTGAATGTGACGTGTCTCTTTATATTTAATGTTGGCCCAAATTGCGTTTCTATTTAATGAGAGTCCATTAGTATTTGAGCGAACGCTCGAGTTAAAAGGCACGCTCAATTACGCTGCAATTACATTCAAATAAATTAAATTCACGCACGTTTTACCAAATTTTGACGCGCGTTTCATTTTAACTGTGTTAGTTCTTTGCCTCCCGTTCTTTTTATCTTTCATATATTCGTAATTTTTAGAGTTCTTTGACATGAAAAAAGCATGCATAGAACAAAGTCATGACTTTTATGCGCGTAAAATATCGTTGTGGATTTGCTGCAACGTGAGGAATGCATTTGTGTCACAATAGTGCATCGCAATATCAAAAAAAGAGCGTAAAAAAGAATTGTAAACAAAGGGCTCTTCGCTATTAAGGATGAGCTTTGAATACAAATTACGGACCGATTTAGGAAGAAAGAAATGCGCACCATTTTCTACATTATACAAGATTTCATTCTGTCGTTGGAATTTTATTGCAGAAAAAATATCGCACAGAACGGTGCAATTTTCTGCATAACTGCAACTTATAATACAATTTTTGTATTTTGGGAACAATTTTTCGTTTTATAGAGTTATATTTAGTATCACAAATGTATGTACATAAAGATTAGATATTAAAATGTCAGAACTTTTTTTTTATTAACTGTTTAATGTTATTTGAATCAAATAATAATTTTTTCCATCAAAATTAGGTTAAAATAATTATCAAGTAAATATAGGTTTATGATAAAAGGCAATTATATCATTAAAACATTAGTATAAAATTTAATAAGAGTAGCTGCGTAGGGATATATTTTATGAGAGAAAAGGATTAAAAGAGAATTTTTATGCTGCTAAAAGTTTTTTATAATTCAATTTTATATATTTAGAATAATTAATTAGTTTTATAATAAAATCATACATTTAACTCCATAAAACAGTTGAAACGCATTTATATTATAAATTATTAATTAACCTGTGACACTCGCAGTATTTCAAATTCACACTAAACATATAAATGCTAAAATAATATTTATATATTTGATAGATAAGAACATTAAAATATAAGTGGGTTTATTAGTTTACGTCATTTTAAAATAATTGTTTTCATTTGCTCGGTAAAATTAATTAGCTGAATTTAAAATTATTTAATTCGTATTCGAGATAATAATTAGCAATTAATCTGAATATGAAATAAAAACCGATATCTAATTTGAATCAAATTAGATACAATTTGTAATTATTGAATAGAATTATTCCAAAAAACAGCTTCGTGTTTTCCAAAGGAAAGAAGAACAAAAATGTAATGAAAATAAGTATGAACCCAAAGTACTTAAAAATACGCATTATAATATAAATGCAAATATTACGAAGATATAAATATTCAACAACATTTTGAAAAAATAAGTTCTGCTTGATAAGGTAGAAAATTACTTTCTTAACCTCAATATATATTCTAAGGATTATTTTACATTACACTTAGGTTCATTTAAATTTAATACTTATTTATTTATTCTAGAATTGTTCTATTTCCTGAATGTTGTTATTATTAATCAGAAATGACTATTTGGAATGAAATTTGAAACAACAATATAATGAGTATATCTATTTCAAAAACATAATATTATGATCAAGTTTATTGTGATTTATTAAAATTAATTAATTGGTAAATGATACGATTTAGTTGTACATTGTGTAATACATATTTACTTATGATTGTACAACAGCTGAAATTTAAGATTAGTAAGCTTTACCTACAAATTTTTATTATTTATTCTATAAAGAGGTTCTTCAGAGAATGATAAGTTCTTGAAATGTAAACTATATGTAACTTTCAAAAAATTCTATATATGTAGAAATGCTTTCATCGTTTTTTTTATCGCGTAATCAATAAAAATTAAATTTTTTAAGTTCAGAACACTTTATTTTTATTCTTATAATACAAACGATTACATTGAACTTCTTTTGTGAGATTTTTAATTCAAAAATGAATTTCCTTACATTCAGATTTTGAGTAGAAAATAATCAAAATTCATTTATTTTGATTTCTTATCCAAAACTATTAAGATTTAATTTTTGTTGAAGTTGTATATTAAAATGAGATTTTCATACCATTTTTAAAAGCTGTTTTATAGACTATTTTGTAAATTTTGCATTATTTTCATAAAAATAAAACTTGAAATTTAATAAACAATTAAAAATAATCAAAAAGTTATAATTTGTCGGAGAACTTATTTTTACAAATTTAGAAGTTCTTGTTTATTATTGTTTAAAATTATTCGTTAAAAATTAAAGAATAAGTGGTTAGAATTTTTAGAATAATATTTCCAACATCTACAAAATTATAATAATTAATTTTGTGCACATTTTATTGGGTTGGTCAAAAAATAACGTTCTGCGTATGTGCAGACGAAATAAAATGCGTGCTGCGTTAAATAAATTGTTATAACTTGTTATCAGCTAAAAATTCGATTTCAAAAATTCAATCATTTTTCTTAAATTATAATAGAATAAATTTATAAAAACAATATTAGAAGAGTTTCGGAATTCACAATGTTATGTAGTAAAGTTTGGAGAAAAACCTACAAAAACTTCATACACTGTAATAACTAACTGCAAAATCGCAGTAATTTTTGCAGTAAATTTATTACAGAATTGTATACTTCTAATTTTGCAATATATATGCTGCAAAATTGAAGTTTGGCTTGAAAAATGAAGTTTTTCTATTTCATTTTTCCACAGCTGCTGCAAATTCAAAGCGTAAACACATTTCTTCTTTTTAAAAATAGATTAGTAGTTCAAATCAATGCAAAAATGCAGTTCTAACTTCAAAAGTAAAGTACACCCTGTAAAGTAGACTCTATCGTATATAAAACATCAGCTCGGTGGACAAGTTATTAGGTTAGATGATCGCCGAGCATATGACTGCGTTTATGGTATAATAATACTTGTTCTGTCTAATGTAGCTTTGCGTTATTTAATTGAAAAAGATAAAAGCTACAAGATTTTATATTTGACAGTAACAATATGAATTTAAATAATTATTAGTGCTAATTGAAGGAACAAAAATGAATCGGATAAGCAATTTTTAATATTTATCTCAAACTGAAAATAATGTCTTTAAGAATTATGCTTTAAGAAATTATTTCATTATTGTTAAATGTAATTTTCATTAGGTTTTGATTAAAATATAAATATCTTGGATATTTCATACAAATTCAAGTTCAAAACTTTTACCTAACAAAATCAAGTCAGTTTTGAAGTATGAAAGTAGAATTTTTAAGCTCAACTTTAAAATACCAGTAAATTTACTTGCAACTAGAATCAAGTAAATTTCATGCATTTTTACATTTTTTATTTACATTGTACTTATTAAGTAAATCCTATCTGAAATTATCTATGAAAAGTGAATAATTGTAATCCAGAGCTTAAAAAGCCTTATCTCTATTTTTTGCATGAAAAATTCCAAATAAATTTTAAAGAGAAAATGCTTTTTTTTATTTCAAATATACTGTTATAAATGTCATGAAATTTAATGTACTTTTCTGAATTTGTTTTAATGCACCAAGGACTTGAAATCTATTTTAGGTGAGAGTGCAGTAAAATTGATCATTCTTGGCCCTCAAAGTCAAATTCATGTCCAGCACATTAAAGTTGAACTTAAAGAACTAAAGTTTTCTAAGCAAAAGAGGACTGCGCGTGTGGTTCTTTGACCCAAAAGGCTCAACTTTCACGCTGCATAAGAGAAAACGTTTTTGTATCGTTGTAGAAATAGTTCTAAATTTATAATAAAAACTGGCTATCGACGCAATATAAAGTCGTTAGTAGATTTAATTAAAATGCGTGGTACAATTTAAAATTTAATGATTTGTTGGTAAAGGGCAAGAGTGGCCGATTGTTAGATAATATGAGTATTTAAGATATTTTGAAATATAACCTAGAAATTGCAAAGGTAACTATATATAAACAATTATTTAGAAAACAGAGAGAGAGAGTAAATTTTAAAAATATAAATTTATCATTATTTTCAAATGAACAATGTTTTACAGACAATTCTTGAAAATCAATCCTTTGAAACGAAGGAAAAGCACAAAGAGGAAGAAAAATCAACATTTCGAGCCAGCTGTTTTTAAACTAGCGAAAAAATTATTAGAGTATTCTAATAATTTTATTTTACCAGAGGAAACATCAGTCAATTAAATTTCTGTATGGTCTATCAAGTACTTTTAATAAATGGATGTTACCATTTTCGGTTATCCATTTCTAATGTTTCATATTATGTACCTTTAAATTAAAGTAAATGTGCTGGAGAAGTCCATTTCAATAACTTCCCTAAAAATTAAAGGATTAAATTATTTATGAAAATTATTATGTTAAACTTGACAGACCTCATTTCGACTTGTAATATTAATTTAATTAAATATTAACTTTAAGCTTTTTATTATTAAGTGTCCATACTATAATATAATCAAGAAATTCTTTAAAATTTTGGCAGCGAGAGCTTTTAAATTTATGACATATAATATTACCACAAAATTAATGTGAAATTGCGCGATTCATTCAATAAAACAATTTGGAGTATCATCAATCAGCGGATGATTGATTTCTGTCATCAAAACGCGAATTTTCAGGCATGGTTCTTCAGTTAGGGTGCTGTTTCATTCAAACTATTCCTGCAGGCTTTAGATCCACATCTCAAAAATAGACCCTAAAAGATCAAACATTTTTCTATTCCAGCCGATTTTCAACTTTATTTGTAAATGTTACTTTTTTTTAAATGCAGAACTAACGACTAACATTTTTCTATAATAATTTTCTTTTGAAATAAAAACTTTAAGTTGGAATCTTAATGTACAAAAAAGTTAACTAACTCTGATAAATTGTAGGATAATTTAATAAAAAAATCTATGATTTTTCTTTCAAATTTTTTTTATAATTTATACAAGAATCATTATCTCTGACCGTAAAAAGTTTGCCCACGTTTTTCTAAATACCGACCACAAATTGAAGAGAAAAAAAACCTAAGCACGCAAGTAATGAAGTCTGGGCTCATTAACTACCATTTCTATTTATCGCCATAATTTAGCGTTAAAGTTAGATTTTTGAAGTCTTGCGCTTTGTTTGAAAAAGAGCGATTCTGCGGTTTACCTCGACTTGGTCTCGGCGGACAGGTAGTTTCTTTACGGTCTATTTATTGATCGTGCCGCATCCTTTGCATCTAAATTCGCGGAGAAACTACGCGAATAAAATGGCAAGCGTAAAGACGAACGCGATATCGAGCGTCGATGCGGTCGTATACGAAAATATGGTCTACTAAATTTAATGTCGCTGCTGCGGGAAAAAACTGTAAATTTATTTTGACGACAATTGTACCGTACGTTTTACAACTTTATATTGTAATTATTCTTTTTTTTTTGCTATGAATACGTGACTCGAAATTGTATTATTAGGGAGCCATAACATTTATAGACACTTGTTAACTAGCACGCATATATGGTTTAAGCAAAATCTATACTTTTTTTCGTTATCTTTATTATATTGTATAGATGAATAGTGGATTATTTTACTGCTGCAATGAATCATTGATCCAAACTCTGAAGTGTTTAATCGAATGTTGAAATGCATTCGTTATTTATTCAAGGTGTACTTCAAGTACATTTTATTAGAGAATATATATTGGTTTGGTTATTTCGGCCAAAATTTGTTACGTAAGAAGTAAATTTGGATTCCATTGTTGTTTGATTATTGGCAACAATGCAGAAACAAGTGTTTTGAATTAAGATATTACTGTCATTTATTTTGCCGAATATTTAGTTAGACATAGTTAAAACAAGCTCGAAACATTTTGTGCTGTCTAGTATGACAATTTGTTTTGAAATTTATATTTCCTATTGTTTGGTGAAGGAATGTTTTTTGAATTCCAAGTTTGAGTTTGAATGAGAAAAATATTTATCATTCTTTCCGAAAATTCATGTTTTGAATTTTCCAAAAGTTAACTGGACATAATCTTTGAGAATGTACATTTTTGAAATAATGAAATTTTTGTGTATGAGATTCACTTAGATTAAAATGTAAAATAAACTAAACATTTTGGTAGTTTTATATTTATAAGTTACAAACATTTTGTTCATTTTCAGTGTGTTTTTTTTATTTGTTATATAATTTTAACGTCAATTATTATTATTAAAAACATATCTTAATTATCATCTTATCTTCAGTATAAATAAATTAAAACTTCGTTTTCGTTATTGTTAGATATAAATCTTTTCACAGTTGATTGAGTTCGAAAAAATGTTGTTTCCCACTACCCAAAATTGTCTTTTAAAATGTCTTATCTAAATGACCTACAATTTTTTGTGGAAATCCCAAGAAAAATATTCAAGAATTTATTCCAGTAAACTTTTTTATTCATTTTAAAGTTCTTTGTGGGTTAAAATGAAAAGAAAACATTTCATCTTTGACAAGAAAAAGCAGCAACAGTTTAATAACTCCGAAAAGCAAACAAATTTATCTTTTCACAAATTATTCCAATCAAGCTAACGACTCCATAAAATGTGCAAGCATTATCTCATAAATGTCAGTGAATATACATCAAGTCTCATAATTGGTGCAGCTTCACTTTGTCTCCTAAGAGCGCGCATATTCAAAGCGCATAATTCACATCGAAAAGCAGTGTCACTGGATAAAGTAATTGCCTCTCTGCACACCAAAATAACTGCATCACCTACGCCACCCTCGTTGGGGCTTATTAATTACTCGGATTTTCGGACCACCGTTTGTCAGTCGAAAGACACTCTCTATACGCGCGCACGTAAAATCTCTCGGTCTCTTTTTCGCGGACTAACACTGGTTTACACGAATTTACACGCGTTTTACACGGCGTGCCAAAAAAGCCGTCAGCCGGATTCGAACGCCAGATCGCTCGTAAATCAGCTCGCGCAAAAGTGTCACTTGAATATCTCGGCTGAGCAAACTAGATAAACAATGCTTCGACGAAGAAAAAATAAAATACTTTTTCATACGGGGTTATTTAAATTTAGCGCACCACTATATATATTCCTTTTTATTGCTTATTTTACGTAAATTGCGCTGTCAGATTTGTGTTGTTTAACAGAATAAATTACGCGCTTGAAATAATATATATTTATTTATAAGATTTTTTTATTGCCATTGTGATCGACGACCGGCGAGGATGATTGAGGCAAGCCGTGGCGTGTTTTGTTGGAAGGAATCTTATATTGAAACACGACGGCGATAGTATCGTTTTGTAATATGCATTTGTAAATGATATTTCGTACTTCAAATACATATATTATAATGACCCCGGTGAGAATCTCATTTGCAATACATATATACGAGGAGTATATCAGATCTAACGGAGATTATCGTCTTTGCGTATACGGTCAAGTGGATTTTCTTTTTTTTCCCGATGATTATTCATGAATATTGCATAATTTTGCATTAAAACCGTTTCGTTTAATAAGACGTAATTGTTTGAAAATTACTAAAGCTTATAATTTTTGGCGATTGTAATCGTAATTGCTGTGTATATTTTTGTATTCCAATAAAAATTATAAATCATTGATATTTATAGTATATTTTACAGATATTATGAGCATTATTATTTTAATGATTTATGATCGATTGGTCTGTTAAAATAATGTGAAAACGCGTTACATTCTTCTTTGCTCGTAATATAACACTTGGCCAACGCGAAATTAATTAAAGATGACCAGTCAGGGCTAATTTATCGGGCCATCAAATTTGAGTTTGAAATGCCCGCAGTGGCATTTATGGATGTATTTACGGTTCAGCGATATTTATAGTCGACGAAGGGTTGCTCGCATTCGTGAATTCCGCTTTTTCTTGCGAGATCTTTATAAAGCATTGCATAAGGCGTGCCGAGACTCTGCCGCAGAATTCCCATACATTCTCACGTATATCGATATATAAACACCTTATTTTTCGCTTATTCTTGCGGGAATTTTATTTCCGTACGCTGCGTCAAACTTTTCGCAGATTCCTTATATTTTATTTATCGATCCTTAACGGGAAACGTTTGTTTCTTCATATTTCAGTTTTGATCTCGGGAAATAAATTTACTTTTATATTGTTTAATTAATATGTGTCGATTTATTAATCTGTGTATGCAATTAATGATTTTAACGTTTGTCAAGTTTGTGATTTTATTATCAAAGTTGAATTGCAAATTCGCTGAGTTTATCGTTTTCACGTACTAATTTAAGATAATACTTGAGAGACTTTTTGATAAATGATTTATTTGTGATGCAAGAAAAGCCTACTTACGAGTGTTGTTAATTACGTGAAATTAGATTAGACGGTGATTAATAGTTCACTTAGCTTTGCTTTTGCTCTGGCATTTTACATTTGTCAAGCAAATTTTTTTTCCGTTTATTATAACTGGACTGAATATTTTAATAATAAATTAAAATCCATTCTCAAACTATTTATATAATATTCATCGTTTGTACGATTTTTGTGATTTCACTAACATAATTTATGATTGAATATTTTTAAATCCCACGAAAATTATATTAAATATCATTCGACAATTTATTATTTGATTTAATTAAAACTTAAGAATAGTTTTATGTAATTTTGCTCAAATTAGTACAAGTAAAACGAAACAAAATAAAGAACTTGTTCAAAGTCTAAATTTAAGCATGAATGAATAATTGCAACGCTGATTCTTTTTCTTCGGCAGAAAAACGTGTAAGACGAATATTCTTCAATTAATGTTAAATTAAATTTATAAAAAAGGATAATTAGTTGACAAAAACAATGCTCCGGAAAACATTTCAAAAATCCTTAAATAAATATTTTATTGTATCTACAATATTTCTTTCTTGTTGGGATAACTCTTCTTAGTTGTATAAATAAAAATATTTTAATTGGTAAACTGTTTTCTTCTCTGTTATATTTAGAAGAAAGTATTTTTGACATTAAAAAAATAATAGGTTTTCAACTAATAAAAAAGCATTACTTAATCAAATAATTTTTTAAACAAAATCAATTCACCTAATTTTAATAAAACGTTCTGTCAAATTTAATTTGAAGAAATTTGAAAGAACAATTTTTTGTTGTGTAAAAATTGATAGTGGTTTTTTAAAATTATTTTT
>JABFPM010006077.1:0-10545 GCA_022817325.1 Idris sp. 1 HC-2018
TTTTTTTTCTAAGTAGAAAAGTTCCATAAAAACTTCCAAAAATAATCTGAAGTTTAGACTAAGTTGCTTATACTTTTTTATGTTTTTAACTCATGTAATTTGCATTTAATTTTTAAAACCACGATACCAATGTGTTAACTGTAAATCACGAGTTAGAGAGAAAAACGTTATTTATGTATATAAGTTTATACTTTTACATTTTGTTAATGGATATGGAAAGTTGCAAGTCAAATCAATAAAATTATTTATTGTCGATTCTAGTCTTCACACAAGAAACTTCTGAGCTCACTTTCTAATTTTATATGTGTATAACTTTTTTTTTGTTTTCTAAAAAAATCTGCATTTGTAATAATAAAACTCAAAATATATTAATTTCTATACGTAACTTATATTCACTAATATATCTATAAACAATAATTCAAACTTAAGCTTTATAAATATACTTCTTAAATTACATGAACAAAAAATCTTGGCTGCTCATTTATGTATTTTTAATAACAAGAAATAATATTAAAATTAATATTTTCTACGCACATGATTTTTTATAACATTTAGTAAATAATAACAAAGTTGTACACCAAAAACTTATTTTTACGACATTAAATTGCAATTCATTAATTGAGTTGTGAAATCGAGCTGAAATGTATTTCTTATGTATAACATGTGTGATGAATTTGTAGCTATTTACAAGAAAATGTAAAATAATTTAGTTTTAAATCGAAACAAAAAGACAATTGACTTAAGATTCTTGTTGTAATATATATAGTACTATCTTTGATAAATTATAATTAAATAATATATAAATTAAAATAAAAACTGTACATTTTTTGTTTGTATTTTTGGGATGTGAACAATGTATAAATCGACATATTTAACAAATTAAACACGTATTTAACTGCCTTTATTTTATTTCAAATTTTTGTTGTTAAGAACATATCAATTATTGATTTGAAAAGTGTGTAAAAATGTTTGGCAAATTTAATTTTGTTGTACATAAAATTAATAAAAATTCTATAATTATCTCTAAGACATTTAAATACGTGTTTAAAAAAATACATTTACAGTATATATAGATGTATATTGATTATAGTTATAACAAAAATTAACTGTTAATGTATATACGTATGTGTAAAATACAAGCGATCTCTTTTAAATGAAACCACGTAATGACTAATTTCATGATACTGCACAGCTGGTATATTGCATGCTGTTTATGTGAATTTATATAAAAAAGAAAAAATATACATTTATTAAATATCTTCACATTTTTTTCTTAAAGTTGTGGCTTTTATTTCTTGAGTTTTTTAATTTTTACACAAGTGGACTTGTTTTTAAAAAATCCCACGATTTCTTGTCAAAAATAAATTTTATTAAAAATAAATTGTTTACAACAAATGTTTTTACTTGTAATATTTTGTTTTAAAATAAAACTGAATGTACTTCTGGTTGTGTAAAACAAATTTGAGACAATTCTCAAAAATATAACTCGTAAAAACAACAATCCTCAATTTGATACCAAAAATGGATTTATTCTCTTTTAGTATAAACTAAAACGATGAATTAATATACAATTTGTAATACAATCAATTTAATATATTGTGTTTCCATCACATTTTCGCCTTTCACAGAACGCGCCCATCAGACTTTTTAAAATTTGTCACAAACGCAACTAAGTTTTTCAAGTTTTGACAAGTCAGCCATGTCTGAAAATTTAAAATGATTTATTATTCCTAATTATTTCTTAGTTTAAAATTAAAAGAAAAAACCTACCCTTCTAGCTGAAATTTCATTCACATTGAGTCAAACTGATCTTAAAATTAAACTCGTAAAAGATTTTTTAAACTTTCATTATGTGTTTTGTACTCCATCGAAGCGCTGGCTGGTAGATGTAAAACACGTTTCAGAGTATCTCTGATTCGCGTTGTTGTGGCAACATCTGATGCAGTTTTATTCCATACACAAATTATGTCTTCCTAGAAAAAAAAAGACAACAAAATATTTTCATACTTTATAGATTAAAAATAATCAATTTTCAAAATCAAAGTACCTGAAATCTAATGGAAACAACTGCACCACATATTTCTTCCCCTACCATAAATTGTTCACCTAACATTGCTAATATGAGATTCTCCCAACATCGAGAAACTAAACCTTTTCGTAATCTGACGATCCATTTGCCTCCTTGTTGATTTGCTTCGTCCTGAAATTTAAAATTGCAATTTAATAATTAATAAAAACTTAAAATAAATATAAATCTGTCTAAATTTATTTTGTCTCATAGTAGTATCAACTTTATTATTATTATAATTATTATTTTAAATTGTAAATCTTATTTTTTATCAAGCAAAATTTTAGAATAATTATCAAATTAATTTTTTCTCAATTGTTATTTTAAATTGTGAATTTAATTTTTGGTACAAAGCAGAATTTTAAAAAATTAAAAAGAATACTCACTTCCCACATGGGTTTTATACCAACTTTGAAAAGATGAAAATCTGTGTGTGCCATAAGTTCTGATGGCCTGATTAGGTGACTGTATAGACCCCAAAACTGTTCAACACTTGCAAACCTTCCAATTAGTTTCAAGTTTTGGTCGTAGCTATGTATATTAAGCATCTTACCAGGGTTTCGCCTGCTATACCATAAGGCATATGCATACTGTAATTTGTGCTCACGTGGGCTTATTTCTAAAGGAGGCTACAAAAATACACTTTTGTTAGTAAACAACAACAAACAACAATTTATTTTTTATTAAAATTATAATTTCATTCAAAAACATAAATTAATTTACAATTTTCACTAAAACAAAATCCAACTTTTGTATAGAAAATTTAAGTTTACTCAGCAGCACGTTATTTTTGTAAATTTTTGCACAGATGTTGACAATAAATTGTTAATAAACAACCAAATTTTCAACTGTTAATTAAATAACAAATTTCTTTGAAAAATAATAATTATAATAAAAAAACAGTTGGCTGCCATGTGTACAAATGGTTTGAAAAAAATATTGACAAACTTACTAATGTGTTTTTGTCACTTTTTTGATTATCTTTTGACTGAGAATCGTCGTCACCACTCTCGTCACTTGTTTTTAATCTGAAAGAAAAAAATATTGATGACAAAAAAATAATAATAACAAAGCTTAAAACTCGTTGCGCGTAATTTGATTATATTGGAAAATAATTGTGCTAACCTAACCTCCACGCTAGTCTTATAAATAAATACTTGTAAACATGCTTTGTTATTTAATGGAAGCTTGTCACTTACGCATCGAATTTATTGGACATGATATTGTTTGTGTTATAAATATAAATATGTGTGTATAATATATAATATCAAGTTTTATTTTTCAGTTAAATATAATACAAACGTATTCCAACAAGTAGGAATTAAAATATAAAAGCTCGTAACACGTATAGGTATTTTCTCTCTAGGTATAACTAAACACAAGAAGAGATTCGCAATTTGATTAGCTTGAGAAATTAGTTAAAGAGAGTGCGATTAAGTTGGCAGGATTGTAAGTTTTGAAACGCTGCTTCTACGTGAAATCCACTTTAATTTTCGAAAACAGTTTTTCTAAATCAGCAATAGAGTAAATTGTGAAACACTTTTGAATGAAAATTTACCATTTTATAATTCGTTGTTTTTCAAATAATTTTTGTGAGCATCAAAATATTTTCAGTCGGTAAAGTAGTTTCTGGCATTTTGATTATAAATAAGAAAATTTTTAGTCAGAGTTGTAAAATAACTGGGTTTTGACAATTGAAAAAGTGAATTTTGTGTAAAATTAGAGAAGTTATTGAAAATCTGTTTTTAAGTTTTTATTTACAAATTTAGAGTATTTGTAGGTGAGTTAAGTTAAACCATGCGCTGCAATATATAACCTAATTTATGTAACTCCAAGGATTGCAATTATTTTCATCATAAAGCGTAATTATAAATCGACACTTTGACAACTCATTTGTGGGCTGAAACTTTAGTTATTAAACACCGGTGAGTATGTAAAATGTCAATTTGTATTTATTTTTGTTTGTATGAGTAATTTAATTGTTGTAACCTCCATGACTTTTGTTGATTTTTTATAAAAATTAATTTATTACTTGTTAAGTATTTTTATAAAGAATAGTTAATTTTCATAATGTTTTAATTTTATTAAACGTTTTTCAGAAAATGTCACGACACAGAATTCCAGATTTGCTTGGTGTGCTTCGAGGAGTGCAAAAAGTTGCAAATGCTTCAGTGAAAAGTCACGTGGAAGAATGTAATAAAGTGGTAAAGAATTCTAGTATAAGAACTTTGATGGAGGAAAGTCTGAAAGACACGCAGAAAAAAATAAAAGATATTGATCCAAGTAAGGTTTCTGTAAGTTTCAACTTTTTAAATGAAAATTGCACGTTGTTGTTTTAATATTTTTATTTTATATTTATGTATTATTATATTTCTATATGTAGAATTTATTTTTAAAACTTAAATGCAATTAAATAAAAAAAGAAGATTAAAATTATTTGTTAAAAACAACTGTACATGATTTAATTATTATATAAACTTATAAAAAAGTTTAAATAATATATGTCTTTCGTAAAGAATATAGTAATTGTTTTATTATTATATTTTTAATTTGTGTAATTTTAGGTATTGAGTTAAAAGATTTAATCGAACGAGTTTCTGTGGTTGAAAAAGGAGTAACTCAGTTTGCCAAAATCAAGGCAGAAGAAACTTTTGGAATTAAACTGCCAGAAGATGAACCATCTGCAGCAACAAAATTGCACTTTCATCATCCTGCGAAGGATCCCAAAGAATTTTCCCAAGGTCTTCATAAAACAGAACAAATGTCGGATCGAGTAACTGAAAAAAAATATGCAACTGTGAAGGAAAAAATCGAGACAATTAAGCATGTGCCTAAGATCGTGCTGTCAGACAAGGACCAGCAGTTGTTGAAAAAACTTGAAGAAGAGCACGAGAAAAAAATACAAAGAAGAGAAGAAGTTAGAGTCGAAAACAAATCGGAAAAAAATGTTACTGAATCAAAAACGAAACCAAAAAAGATCTTGAATCCAGTTGTTAGTAAACCAAATGTGAAGCCTTCTGTGAAAGTAATTAAAATTTATTTTTACACTAAATCCATTTTTAATGTATAACTTTGTAATTTAAGAACTTTTAAATTTACATTTTTTATTGTTATAAAAGCTGTCAGCAAGTGCTAAAGAGCGCAAAGTTCCTTCCTCAAGAGTCGGAAGAATGGCAAGTTTTGCTGGACTGGGTTTGGGACTTGGAATTGGAGCATTTGCAGAAATAACAAGGAAAACATTGGGCATGCAAGACCAGACTTTGGGAAGAACCTTAGATAATGCATTTTTAAGTAAAGCTAATGCTGAAAGAATAGTTTCTACACTGTGTAAAGTTAGAGGTAAAATTTGTACATTTTTTAACATACATTTTTCACTAATTGAGTTACATTAAATTAATTTATTGCAAACATTTTAGGTGCTGCTCTAAAAATTGGACAAATTTTAAGTATCCAGGATAATAATGTCATAAGTCCTGAATTGCAAAAGGCATTTGAACGTGTTCGACAAAGTGCTGATTTTATGCCCAAATGGCAAGTAGAGGTTTGTATAATTTTAAAGTTGAATAATTTTGATTTTTTACAAAGAAAACAATTAAATTTGTATTATTTTTCAATTATAGGAAGTATTAAATAGAGAATTAGGACCAGATTGGAGACAGAAGTTATCGAGTTTTGATGATAAACCTTTTGCTGCTGCATCTATAGGTAATACAAAATTATAACTATTAAAAATAAATCATTTCTTAATTTGTAAAATTTGAAATTTATTCCCAGGACAAGTTCATCATGGAATTTTGTTAAATGGAAAACCAGTAGCAATAAAAATTCAGTATCCTGGAGTGGCGGATGGAATCCAAAGTGACATTGCAAATTTGGTTGGAGTTTTGAAAGTAAATTGCATTTAATATACCAAATTAAAATGTATTACAACCAAAAAGTTACCAATAATGAAACAACATTTTTTAGGTAGCTAACATATTTCCTGAAGGAATGTTTATAGATAATGTCGTGGAAGTGGCTAAACGCGAGCTTGCATGGGAAGTTGATTATGTAAGAGAAGCTGAATGTACAAAAAAGTATCGAGAACTTGTAGAACCGTATGAAGAGTATTATGTTCCTCAAGTAATAGGTAAATATTTTTAATTTACAAAATGTAAACTGAATTTAATTTACAAAATTATTATTTGAACAAATTTTGATAATTTTAGATGAATTCTGTTCGAAGCAAGTTTTTACAACTGAATTAGTAGCTGGAATACCAGTTGACAAGTGTGTTGATATGGACATGGAAACTCGCGAACACATATGCAAATTAATAATGCATCTTTGTTTGAAAGAACTTTTTGTTTTTCATTACATGCAAACAGATCCGAATTGGTCCAACTTTTTTTACAATCCAGAAACCAAACAGGTACAATTATTCTAATAATTTTATTTAGATAAGTACAGAAATTTATTCCTAAATAAACAAATTTTGATGAACAACTTTAGTTAGTTTTATTGGACTTTGGAGCCTGCCGTAGTTATGAAAAATCTTTTATGGACAAGTACATAGTTATGATTAATGCTGCTGGAGAAAAAAATCGAAAGGAAGTTTTAAGATTGTCTCGTGAAATGGGATTTTTGACTGGATATGAATCTAAAGTGATTATTTTAATACTTTTTAGTTTTTTTGTTTTTGTTTTTAATTAAGTAATAATTTTAAAGTGAATTTTATTTATTCTCCGAACAGCTCATGGAAGAAGCCCACGTAGACGTGGTCATGATTTTGGGACAAGTTTTTAATGAAAATCAAGAGTATTTTGATTTTGGTGGACAAGACGTTTCAAAAAGGTAAGAAAAACTAAATACGACTAGTAAAATTTTTCCAATTTTTCATAAAAATAACTCCAAATTTTATTACAATTTACAGAATTACCGCACTTGTGCCTACAATAATTCATCACAGACTGTGTCCACCTCCAGAAGAAATTTACAGTTTGCACAGAAAGTTGTCTGGTGTATTTTTGCTTTGTGCTAAATTGCAAGTAAAAATTAACTGCCGAGACATGTTTAGGGATATATACAAAAATTACAAATTCGATTAAGAATAAACAGAATTGTAAAAAAACACAAAAATAGTTTTATAATAAAAGTAATTATTTTTGTCAGTTTTTGTAGATTAAAAAAATATTATATTTATAGACCATAAAGATTTTGTACAAATTTAATTAGGTACCATTTTATTTGTAATTTATTACTTTTCTTCTATTCATTTTATTGTGCAATTTTATTAATTGATATGTCATTAATAAAATTAAAAAATTGAAAATTCGCAGGATAAATAAATTTTTTCCCCCAAAACTTTTGAATAGAAATTTTTTTTACAGTAATTCGATTATATTTAATAAAATTTGTTGAAATGTGTCACCAAATCGATACAAGGAAGGATACGAAAAAATCACATGCTTAGCTTGCAGGTGATACGGGTCACATGAGAAAATAATAACGAGATTCCCCTCTCAGCAAGTGTGACACGAGCAGCCTCTTTCGATTCACTTGACAAACAAGTTCTGCGTGCACATGATGCATTAATTTCAACCGGCTTTTATGAAAGAAGCTCTGCTTAATTTAATACAATACAATAAGTTTTTTCCTCCCTAATCGTTTCTGAGATGTAATTGCGGTTTTTTTTTATGATTTCTGTCATGAAACCTCTAACTCGAACAAAATTCTTTTTTACAAAAATTGAATTATATTGAAAGAAATTTATTTAGGAAATATTAATATTTACTACAATTTCGGTTATTTTGTTTTCTATTAAATGTTAAATTGTATTTTACACTACTGATCAAAAGTTTGGGGACGCTTGAAAATGTAAAAAAAAAAATTCAATTTCATTTTGAATTATCTTGGTCATTTTTGCAGATAATTGCTAAAAAATAAAAATATTTTTGTTCAAAAAATTAAAATTTTAGCTTTCAAATCCATGAGTAAAAAATGTAATTTGCTTGATTCTAGCGGTTGTGACATCTCAAAATCCAAAAAACCTCACTTTTTTTATAAAAAATTTCAAATGGCTATATCTCTCTCAAAAATGATCGAAAAACCTTTCATTTTTTTAAAATGCACGGAATTTTATTAATTTTAAGATTACTGTATAAAAAAATATTCTGTAATGACTTGAAAAACATCGGCAAGGGGTTAAACATAGATTTTTATTTCCAGAAAAATCAGTAATTATACTAAACAAGATCAGTGTTTGAAAAATGAGTTAGAATTAATAAAATCCGAGTTTTTTTAATTTTTGTGCCAATTAATATGAAAAATTGCTGATTTCGCAAAAATCTGAAACTGTAACAGTTTTCACAAAACTCTAGTATAATGAATGTTTTTTCTGTAAATAAAAATCTATGTTTAACCCCTCTTCAATTTTTTATAAATTATTATAGAATATTTTTTATAAACTACAAACTTTTGAAAAAAAAAATATTAGTAATTATCCGCAAAATGACTAAGATAATTCAAAATGAAATTGAATTTTCTTTTGACTTTTTTAAGCGTCTCCAAACTTTTGATCATTCGTGTACATTGCAGAACATTATATCTAGAATTTTTAATTTAAGTTTCAGGGTTGTTTAAAATAATTGGATTCATAATAATTGACTTTTCAACACTTCTTAATACTATAATACTTTAATGTCGTTTATAAAATAATGTGAGCACTCACTCTGCGGGATATCAAGCAGGCACGTGCTGTTGTGTTACATGGTACATGATTCCCCAATACACGAACAATATGTCACGCCACGTGACTAACTTTACATGTCAAACTTGTGAATAATAGGTAAAAACATCTATAAACGATGAACACTTAAGATTTCGATGACAGATAAAAAGTGCATTTCCAAGTACATTTATATAAATTATATATATTTGACAGAAAAGCAGTTATACATATGTTACATACACATTTATGGATGTTTCTTTTTTACTGGTAATTTTATTATTATTATTATTATTATTATTATTATATTTTTATATCTAAATATTTTTTCATAATTATTTTTAAAAAAATTACTTTTTTGTTATAGAAAGTATTACCATCTTGTGAATCATAAACCAACTGCACAAACAAAATAATGATGCATCAACTAATATCTTCTCGTGAGGGGTATTAATGGTAAACTTTTGACACTTGCAGATCCGAAACGAATCGTCTTTATGGCAAGCTCCCCATCGATGCAACAATAACCAAGACTTGGCCACAATTGTGCCAATACATATTACATTTTGAAGCTGCATTTCATTATTAAAAATAATGATAAAATAATGATAACAAGAATTTTTTTTCATCCAATTTTCGATGTATTATTTTTAATAGAAATTTATAAAACTAAGGAATTTTATTAAATTAATTTGTTCAAATCATGTTAAAAAATTTTGTTTAAGACCTGCAGATTATTATTTATAACTAGTTTTTATAATACATTTTTGTTGACAATTTTTTTTAGCAGAAAAGTTATAAAAAAGGGGGACACCACGTGATCTTAGATGTAATTGTTAATCGCATTCAGACGTACAACAGGGGGCTTATTTTGGACACCGCGCGACCAAAGTTGGGGTCTCTTGATAATACGTAGATGATAATCGCGATATTAATATCGCATTGGGAAGCGCACACATGCGTGCAAGCAATCATTGGTCACGGCGGAACACTTGCCGCGGTTTGGCTTGTTCTTTCAATGCACCCTGATTTTCCAGGGGGAGTGAGAGAGCGAGAAGCAAATACAATAACAGAGACAAATCTTCATAACGGGGATCAAAGTTTGCACCCCACCTTTCCAAAACTATTATATATGTCTAAGTTACGCGCTTACATCCATCACTTTTGATACCACCTGCCTACGCACATTTTTACTTGCGGACAAGTTGTCATTCAGCAACTAATAATAATGTTAACAAAAAAATTTAACACAAAAGAATTGAAAACTATTTATTAGAAGTTTTATCTGTTTATAAAAAACTTCTAAGAAATACTCTTTTGTAATAGTATTTTTTTAGAGTAAATAAAAAAAAATTACTGGATTATAGTTTGCTTAATAAAATTGAAAAATTTAATAAAGTTAAAAAATAAAATTGTATTTTAAGCTTGGAAATATGAATAATAGAAGGAATGTTTTGCTTTTTTAATTTGGTTTTTGTCTAGGCTGCATATTAAATGAATGAAATTGGAAGTAATGGGTTATGACCTCTGGAACACTTGCTTTAGAATGTTGTGATGCGTGCCATTCATGGGGTAAAAGTGAAAGAGCGACGGTAGTCTTCCGACAATCATTCCTCATTCGGATTTGGTGAGGGGTTGGTACAGCTTGTGAACACTTGCGTCATTCCCCCGAACCAACACATGAGATGAAGCACAGGACCTGCAAACATAACATGAATTTGTTATTAACATATGGATTTCTAATCCTATATCATTTTAGAAAATTTACCAT
>JABFPM010006078.1:0-10542 GCA_022817325.1 Idris sp. 1 HC-2018
CTTACTAGATGAGAAATGATGATGTTGGCCCGACATTACATATCAACATTCGGCCAACATTTCTTACAGACACTGGTACGATACCCAAAAACAATATCCAAACAATATCGTTCACAAATATCGCAATTCTATATTGGGCCAATTATAATCAGCGTGTTTCATTTCGACATTTAAACAACATTGTCTTCTGACATTGGGCCAACATAAATTTCTTTGACAACGTTGGCAATAGATCGGATTTTCCTCGTGGGTAAGACCAAAGCACACAAAAGTGTCTTAATAACATTTGCTTTGTAAAAAGTGATAACATTATCAATTATTCTAGATCGTGCCATATCATTGACTTTGTCTGAAAATGAGAATAAATATAATAATTTAATTTGTATCTAATTTTTTTTGCAGCAAGTTTTACTAAGACCTTGAAGCTTTATTTTTTATCATCTTTCCAAATTCTTTTTGCTCAGTTACGATTGGTATTTATAAAAAGTCGTAATTATTAGCAAGAAAAATTTTAAAATTTTAATCATTTCTTTACTTTCCTTAAATATATAATCAAGTTATGTTCAATGATCGTATACATTATTATAATTTGAGTTATTGAATATAACCAAACTTTAAAATAATTCACAAATATAATAAAATTTAGTATTTAATATATTTAATTTAATATTGACATTAGATTTCGAATAAAAAAATACGATTTTGTAAAAAAAACAAAATCTCAATTTTTTCAAAATTGCACCCAAGATTTATTTTTGTTCGATTTTTCATACATATGGGCCATCTTTAAACTGTTTTCTGTAAAAGGGCCCAATGTAAAGAGACTTTACATGGATTGAACTTTATTTTCCATGCCGTTGTCCTGATTTAATTTTTAGCCCAATTCAGACACTGTATTGTTTTACGTGAGGGCCGCAAAGTGTCGCATTTTTAACCGCCTATATTAAAATCGAAAGTAATCTTCGGGCCCAAAACAGAGATATTGCGAATAATTTGCAACACGATCATTGTACATTATTAATTACAAATAATATTTGCAATAAATGTGTTAGTTTAAAGAAAACCGTGGATCAAAAACGGAAAAAAACGGACGTAAATGAAGACTCAAAACGAATTAGATTTAGCAGTAAATTATCTTCTGAAGATCGAGCGAAAATTAACATTTTGAACAAGAAATTACGAAATGCTACACAAAGTACTGCAAGATTATATACACAAGTTAATAAATTAACTTGCGAGTTGACAAAGAATCACGAAGAATTATCGAAAGTAGATACCACAGCTATTGAAAATTTAATGACAAAACTATATATTCATACCAATCAAAAGGAAGCTATTCGTCAGATAATATTAGCTGCTAAACTAAGTAACCCGAAGCAAAATAGATATTCAGAAAATTAGATCCTTTTATGTGTGTTAATGCATATGCGTTCACCGAAAGGATTTAATTTTGTTCGAGAAAACAATATTTTGCCATTACCGTGTGTGAGAACAATAAGACGGTATTATTTTTATTTTTTACCATTTTTTCACTTTACTTTTAAAAATATTGAATTATAATAGTCTGTTATTAATAATGAATGAAAAAATTATACAGTTTGTTTAGCAATATTGAAATACTATAATTATCAACAATAATTGATACAATAACTTAAATGAACAATATAGAGAGGGTATCTAAGCAATCAAAATATACTTATGATATTAAAAATGACAAATGTCAATTTTACGAAAGTTACTAACATGATACTGCTCAATATCTTGTTATTTATTATAAAATTAGAATTTAATCGGTAAAAAATAAAACATATTTTTTATGCATGTTTCAGATACATTTCATTAATTGATTACAACTGTGGATTCGATGAAAAAATTTTCCAACTGTTAAAAGTATCATTTGAAAAAAAGCATGAAATGCAAAAGCATGGAATTGTTTTAATTGATGAGATAAGTACTCGAAAAAGTGTTTCTGTGAAATCGCAGTCATTAACGTATTCAAACAAAATGCTATGCAGAGCATCCTTGTGAAGGAGACAAAAAACTGTTTGTTTTTTCAGATGCACCACACCTTATAAAAACAATGCAAAACAGATTTCATGACAAGGGCGTTCTAAAGGTTCAATTATATTTGAATTGTATATTACATATTATATATGAGCACTAAGCAACGACATAAATTAAGATACAAATTTTTATTATATTTATGATTTAGATGTAACTCAGTGATGCGTTAATTAAATGGGAACACTTGGAAGCTCTTTTTAAAGAAGATGCCGGTATATCCAATAAGTTTAGACTCTGCTCAAAACTAACGAGAAATCATTTTAGTTTAAACGATTCCTCAAAAATGAGAGTACGCTTGGCGACCCAGGTATGTAGATTAAAGTGTTAAGTGAAGTTTTGTTTATAAAAACATCTCTGTTAATATTAGATTTACATATTTAAATAGTATTAAAATAAAAAATATTTGTATAATAAAATAATATGATATATCCAAAAAATTATACATGTTGAAATTAAAATTTTAAAGGTTTTCAGTAAATCTGTTGCATCTGCAATGAAAATTTATCAAAGAAATGTTCCTGAATTAAAAGATTCGGATGCAACTTCTCGATTTTGCGCATGGGTTAACGACATGTTTGACGCTTCAAATATAAAATCTACAAGTAAAGGTCTTAGTGAAAGTAGTATTCAGTTCACTGTAAGTTAATATTCATTTATTATCAATTATATTCAATATAAATTCAATTATTTCCTGAATTTCAGTATATATAATGAAATTTGAAATAAAGACATCTAATAACATTTAATTTTAATTTTAAAATTATACATTTTGAAATCATTTAAAATAAATGCATCTAAAAACATTTAAATTCAATAATATAATAATAATTTTTATTAATTATAAAACAATTGCTTCATTATATTTACGTTAGTCAATATTATTTTTAAACTTTTGGTTTTAAGATAGGTTTATTTTTAAGGTATTACAAGAAGCGATAAAACAATTGGACGAATGGGAAAGTTAAGGATTACTTTGCATGTAACTGTTGAATTAACTAAATATTTGCATCATAAATATAATATTAATGAAATTTTCACAATTCGGTTAAATCAAGATGCATTAGAAGTTCGGCTATATAACAATATATTTCAGTCATTTAATAAAAAAACAGTATTTTATTCTACTTTTTTTCATAAATAGCAATGAAAGAAAGTCATATCTACTTATTCTACCTAAGTGATATATAAAAATGAAAACAAATTTTCTTTTATTTCAAATATGTTTTTTAAAATTTTTATTTTTCTTTTCTTAATCCACCTTTTTCTTCAAGTATACATTTTCACTGCGTTCTTTTGTCTTTTTATTATGCTTTCCTGTAATATTATTTTGATTTTTTTTCTAACAGAGGTTTTTTGGTACAGCGCGACTAGCAGCAGGTTCAAATGTTCATCCTTCGACACCGACATTTCTACAAGTTTATAAAATGCTATCTATTTATAGTTTATTAAAACCACCTACTGCAGGAAATTGCACTGTTATGAATGACAACCACCAAATTCCTTTAATTTCATTATCACATATAAAAGAAGTCTTTTCAAAATTTAATAATAATGAATGCATACAACAAATAAAAGACAAACTGGACAATTCTGTTAGCCATGTAGATTGGAATTTTGAACAAGTCGTTGAACATGATTACTGCATACCAGAAATAACTGATTGTACCATATATTATATGACTTCACTTTTAGTTGATCGGATTATAAAAACTGTTCATTGTGAATTTTGTATTAACAGTTTAACACAATATTCATAGCACACACAAGAAGAATTTGCAATGTCTTTATATACTACACTAATACATGTAGTTTCTATACTTTTATCAAATATTTGGAAGTCATTTTCCAGAAACATTGTAAATCATCGAATCTTCTCGTATGTCTTTTTGATGAAATTGTTACAGACAACATTTTAAAGTTTCCATGCGATAAACACAAAAACGAAATTGTTCCTTTTGTAATATATCATTATGTACAAATGAGAATGCAACATTATACTCAGTATCTAAATGCTGAGAAATTAAAAATCAGTCAAAAGCAAAAAAGGTGCAAAATTTTATAATGAGTGAATAATGTTATAAAACTTTGTACATTTTATAATTATAATCAGTATTAATTTATACAAATTGCATGTATTTATTTTTTTATAATAGAAATAATATTTTTTAATACCACTTCGTGCATTGTTATTGCTTTATTCGTTTTCCCATATAAATATTATAAATAAATGTCAACTTTGCGAAAGTTAATCAATTTTTATGATTCAGCATGCCCATAAAATATTAAAATGTATCAACTTTAATCTTTAAATTCTACAAAAATTAAATATTTTTTACCTGAGAATAATAATGACCACATATATAAAATAAAAGTCCAAAGTTTAAGGGGTTAGGCCACTCCAGACTAGGGAAAATATAAATCCCCATTGTAAATCTAGTCTTACCTGCATGCATTGTATTGATGCATAGGTTAGAGTAGCGCCGCTATATAGAAAGAGCGCACTCGTTTTTTGTCAGTACTATTTTATATTTCGGCGCTATGCTAACCTATGTTGAATATAGACAAATTGAAACTTTAATTTGGATTTTCTCAAAAAGTAAGCGGATAAAAAATGTGGAAAAAATCGTTTATAACTATTTAAAACTTGAACAACGTTTTGTTAAAATATTATGTAATTCGTAAGAAAACTGTTTCATCGGAGAACCTTAACAATGTTCAATGTGAGACATTTGACAATTTTTACTTTTTGTTAGTTTAAGCAATATTAAACAATAACTTGTTCATAATCTAAAAAAATGTTTTTATAGAAAGAAATAGATAAAGTTTAAGGGTCAATCACTGTTAAAAACAAAAACAAAAAACAAAAAATCATGCCAAAAATAATTTATAATGAAAAAATGTCCCAGGGTACAACACCTTCCCTCACCTTAAAATTCGGGCACATTCTGCAGTAATTCATTTCATTATTCCATGGATCGTAATTTTTTAGTATCGATGTACTGTACAATTTGATGGAATTTTACTTACTCTTTTAACAGTGTACTTTCCATTTTATTACAGATGACAGATGCTTATTTCGGCACGACTATAATTTAGGCTGATACGCTGATATGAGAGTTGAAGGGCGGTCGGAGATTAACTTACTTTTCTCACGGCGGGACGCCTACGTTCGCTAGAAATTATGCACTCGTTTAGTTTCACGTGTGCTATCATGCAAACAGTTACGGCCGTGGATTATGGCTGGTCAAATTACATTTCCAATTCATGAAATGTCAGTTAGATGACGACCGCAAGGTATAAAAAAGGGAGAATGCTGACAAAAATGGGGGTCATGGTATATGAATAACTGCGACATTGTAAGTATTATAGAGAACTATTTAAATTTTACATTTAGCGCATGATAAGTTACTAGAGGGCATTATAGTACTCATCACAAATTTTATTTGGGGAAGATTCTCATGAAGGAATGTTTAGAAAGATTAAACAGAGAGAGAGAGAGAGAGAGATTTCTGTTAGAAAGATAATAAATTGGTTTAGTATTCAAATATATTAAAAGTTGCAGCTTTTGATCGATAAAACAAATTTATGACTTTTGATTGAAAACATCAAAACAGTTGAATATTTTGGAAAAAAATCTAAGATTAACGACGTAATCGTGGTTGTCTTGACAACACAAAAGCATCTGAGAAAATACGATAAGCTTGGCAACGCAACCCGTTTTCCTTTTGAGAAACTGTGATCGTATGAGCTTGTGTATCATAAGATTATGATCGGTAATGGCACTTGTAAGATTTTGTCGGCAAATTTCTGACCAGACCGAAGCATCACCTTTCAGCGGCAGATCGCGATTATTATCACCAAAATGTATTATTTCACTCGGGTCATTAAAAGTTATTGTGTTGATTCTTCCGTTTAATAGGCGAGAGGCTGCATCAAAAACGAAGTATATTTGTCAAATAATTATGAAACTATCGGTATAAATGTATTTTTTATAAGGCATGCAAAAGTAAAATCTAATTTTAGAAAAGAATATATTTTTATGGTCAAAAATCTTTTATGGAGGAAAATTTAAAAAAAGCTGATACGTTGCATTGTACAGGATGAGAATAGTCAGAATCGATGAACGGTGATTTTTTATTTTAATACATTTTTTGAAAAATAATATAAAATTCAACAAAAAATTTGTTTCGTTAAGAAATAATTGACACTCTCCACAATGAAACTTAAAATATTAAGATCAACTCGTTATTTTTAAATGTGAAACATTATTATAACTAATCGAGATTTCATTGACAGAATGACAACATAATCAATAATAACAGAAGAAGAGCAATGATCAACTCAAATAAAAAGTAATTCGAATAATAACATTCGATACATAACAAAAACACTTATGAGAAATCGTGAAAAAATCAAGTTTTATATTTCATATATGTACCCTATTGAAAATATTTTGTAAAGATTTTATTTAAGATTCTTTATAGGTTTATTAAATGGGTTTTTAAATGGAATCTGAAACAAAAGCTAAGTACGTTTTTGGCCACAAAAAACTGAATACGAAAAGAAAATCAGAATATTCTTAAATAAGAATTCATGTTTGTTAGAAACGAGATTTTTGGAAAAAACTTAATGAGATCTAACAAAATTGTTAATGTACATTCATATAAATATATCAAGCAATTTATATAATTAACGAAACTAAGCGTCTTTTTCAGAATTCACCTTCATTGGTACTTATCAGAAATAAAATTTATATAAGTTTATAATAATTCATAAAAAATCTAATTGAAAAAATCTGTACGATAATCTGTCTGAGATGAACAATGAAAGTCATAAAAAAATTTATGTAATTGTCACTTTCTATTTTTCCAGTAAAATAACTTTGATCTAAGTACTCAAAATCTATCCCTAGTCATCTTCGAGCTTAAAACTTACTGAAAAAGTTTGTTTATAGAACTGTCAAAATAGTCAATAATGTACACAATTTTTTAAATATCATTGAGTATTATTATTTCTTAAATTTTTCAAATCCTTGAACTCAAATTTGCTGTCAAAAAGTCGTTTTAGACAGTTAAAGCTGTCAAAAGTTGTTGCTGTCAAGTTGTTTTGACGGCAAATTTGAGTTCGCGCAAGTATTTGCCTGGTTTTTTTTCTTAGAGAAATACCAGTTTGTACCATTTCCATCGAAACCGATTTGACGCGGAGATATATTTATGACTTGAAAATACAATTTTTAATAATCAAATGACTGGCACAATACTGATTCTTAAGATAATGTAATTAGTGGCAGCGATAATGTTTCTTTTATTAGTGTTTTCGAAAACTGATTTTATTTGCATTTCAATTTAAAGAACAAATTTTCTTTTCTATGAATTTTTATAAACATTCAAACTAAACCATTGGATGAATCATTTTTTAGAAAAGTATTAAATGCAACTTTAAAAGATTCAGGAAATTTTTTGTAAACTTGAGAGCCAAGAAGTATCAACCAACACGAAATCATACAATATTGCATACAATGATATTAAAGAGATATTTTCTTTTCTAAAGAGACCATTATATTTGGTAATAAGACATTTTAACACTTCATTTCAGACTATCCTGCTTATCATAACGGTACTTCGCTGAACTCAAAAGCTTTTTCTTTAAACGGAAGCCAGACAAATTGTGAATTGAGGCTTATTTGTTTTCAAGATTTTTCCCTCTGTATTATATATTTAAAATTGAATTAATTTTAGCTCTTTTCAGTATCAGGACAGTTTGTCTAGACAGGAAAGGGAAGTAGTCTTTTTTCTTATAATACTCTATTGATGATTTGCAGTAACTCCTAATTACCCTTTCTACATGTTCTTTTACATTCTCTTTTATATAAAGAATATCCATATCATTGCAAAAATAAGAGTTTTATTTTAAAAAGTTTTATAGATACTATTAAAACATTTAGAAGCAACTGAGAATTTACTTTTTCGTAACAATAGAACGAAGGGCCACTTCGCTAGACCGATTTCTGCTCGAGTCCGACTGCTCGAGGCATGTCGACGAGAGTGCAACCTTGCTAGGATTCTACGGGGTTTTTTAATCCAGAGCCTGACAGGGTTTTCTTAGGCATTTTCACTGGAAAGTCTTGCTCGCCAAAAATACAAATCGTTTAAAATTTCAAACCTAAAAAATGATTAAACTCTACATATAAAATGTTGTTTAAACCTGGAAATAAAAAACATTAAGCTTCGTAAATTGTTACTAAAATTTAGAAACAAACAAATAAATAAATTCTGCAAATAAATATAAACTCTACCGTAACTTTGTTATCGAAATTATTTTTGAAAATTGCAGCTGCCATTGTGAATACTAATCATCAAATATAAATTTTATTGCATTTATTTATTATTTTTATTGATCTCTTGTAGTTATATATAATAATAAAATGTTTAGTTTCATTTATTTATGTACTTAAGGGGGGAGTCAAGTCTTAAAATCAAGTACCGGAAGAAATAGTCGGATTTAGATGAAATTTTGCATGGGGATACATCTTAAGAAAACATTTCAGTTTATGTACAAATTGGGGGTGGGTGTGGGTTTTTGAGGGGGTTGTTGCCCCAAAATGGGGTTTAGAGGCATTTTTTTTAAAAAAATCCATAATTTTGTATAGCATAATTTTTTACTTAGGAAATTGAAAACTAGAGAATTTTATTTTATAAACTGTACGAGAAGATACAAGTGGAATATTGCTGCAAAGATGAGTCTTTGCAAAAGAACGACAATAAATCAATAGAAGCATATGGGGTGGTCCTTATTTTGGGTCGGTTAAAATTTAAGGTCACGCATCCCCTAGTCGTTTAGAGCATAAAAACACAAAAATTAAAAAAAAATTGAGCTTTCTAACCCCGAAAAAAAACAGTTGCCCACAGCGGATGAAATTTTAAATGCAAAATGCATGTATTTTTTTTATTTGTTCAATCTATGACAACGACAATTATTTGTTCGACATTTTCGTGATTTTTGGCAGTTTATATTTGGTTTTTCAGTCAAATATAAATACGCTTGAATATTTAAAGTATAAAACACTTTGAATAAAAAAAAAAAAAACAAAACACAACAAAAAATATGGGGTATTTTGGGTATTGCCATAAAGGCATTTCTTATGCATTTTTGGTAATTTAGACTTTCCCTGCATGATTTTAACATTTTTAAATTAATTTCTGATATAATAGTAACTAGTTTATTAGGACAAAATATTAAACATACAAAATTTATTGACATAATTGAGAAAAACTAATTTTAAACTTATAAAATCGCATAATAAGCACAAAAATGCGAAGAACGATTTTTTTTATTGTTCGGGCAGGTTATCATATTTTTGAGTTTTTTTACGAAAGTTGTATTCATAACTTTTAATAAAGAAATTGTGAATAAAATTACAGCCCATTACAAGAACCTCATCTTTTTTCACTTTCCTGTGAATTTGAAAGTTTTATTATAACAACATATCATGACAATTTTTTCATGAAAACAAATACAATGACCACATGGAAAAAAGTAAACAGCAACCGTTGCTGATTCCAATAAGTAATCGTTACATTTGAACTAATCAGTAATGGTTACTCGCTGAACAGTTCTGTGTACTCGCTAAGGAATACTGTGTACTGCTTAGCGAGTACACAGTACTTTTCAACAAAGTAACCATTACTGATTAGTAAAACGTAACGATTACTTATAGGATTCAATTAAGGTTGCAGCTTACTTATTTCTGTACAAAGTTTGTTACGGAAATAGTTTACTTTGTGAGAAATTTTAAAAATAATTGATATTCTATGGAAACAATTGTTATTTTTACTAAAACATTTAATGTTTTCACAATAATCATGCATGTTTTTACAGAAATAATTATTGCAGAATTTTAATTGTTTTTCGTGTTTTTTTGAAACGACTTTTCTCTAACCAAACTACAAAATTTAATTTATTCAATGTTTATAATCTAATAAACATAATTTTCGAATGGTATGTGAAGAAAACATTTTTTCTGTTAAATTGCAATATTTTTTTCAGTAAAATTATGCTTTCCGTATAAAATAGCAATCCTAGTACTGTGTTATTAGTATGCAGTACAAGGACTGTTTTTTACTGAGATTTCTGAGAGTGAATAATACTACAACATTTTAATTTATTTCTATTTAAGATCAAATTCCTAGTAGAAGTTTAATAAGGCATAAAACTTACACGGAAAAAACTGGAAAGCTCCTACAGCTTTTCTCGTATCTCGGAGTGATGCGGCAAAAAATAATTAATTAAAAGTTTTTAAAATACAAAATCATTCACGCTAGCAGACACAATACTGTTTTTATGTGTTATACGTAACGGTTAGACGCTGGTGGTAGACATAAGGGCATCGGTAACGCAGTTTTTCGAACTACAATTATCGACGGACGGAATTAGTAACGCAACGCAACGCAAGTGACACTTATATAATATGTATCTCTT
>JABFPM010006079.1:0-10542 GCA_022817325.1 Idris sp. 1 HC-2018
CACGATGTATACAATTTTTTAGAAACTTTTCTCCACTGCTATAGACAAAATTTTTTTAGGAAATAAAATAAGATAAGAAATTTTTAGTTTTAAATAAGTCATAAATCTTGCTGGTACTCACTCAACTATTCTTAAAGCCAACATATTTCAAGAAAGAAATTTTTGTCTAATAACTTATGAACTCCTTTATTAATAATGCAAAGTTTATAAAATAATTATAGAAAAGTATATTCATTACAATAGTCTCCGGATAATAAAAAGGTTTATTTATTTGTCGGTGTCGATAAACGATATAAAAAAGGAATAACTTTTATATAAATAAAATTACCCCCTTTTGTCGGTCAATGTAATAAAAACTTGGGATCGTCGTGGCAAAACACTGAAATTTAAATTAACCAATGATGATAGCACGCTAAAATTGGTAGAAAAGCTAACTTAAGGCGGAACTCAAGTTTAGTATAATAATAATGAATGGAATGGATAGATGCAATAACTACGTGAAAATTTTAAAAAAATGTATTTTATATAAAACAGTTGAACTCTTACAATTTTATGTATTAAATTTAAAATGAGACATTTCGAACAAATTATCAATGCATCAAAAAACTAGTCAAATACACACTAATTAGATAACCTTTTATTTAAAACAAAAATTTTAAATTATGTTATTATAATAAAAAAATATATAATTTTAAATTAATTATTTTGAATAAAATTATTCTTTCAGTTGTCATTTTGATTAGTTTGCCACGATAGAAAAACCTTAGTCGTCTCAGCGAGCTGAATACACATGCAAAATTTCAATTCATTTCGATAATTCTATCGCACATTTAGTTTTGCACCGTAGTATCTTCTTAAATAAAAAGGTACTTGTTCATCGGATTTTCACTTTTCAAACAGAGATATTTTGAGATTAAAAATATTAATCTCTGATATTCCTTAACAATAATTACTTTTTCATCAATCCAAATTAACGAAATAACATAAACATTTTATATTTAACAGATTTATGTTTTTAATCAACTATAAATACACGTTTATTCATTTGACAATCTGTAGATTATTACATTGAATATCTAGATTTTTAAATTCTAGCAATCTCCAAAAATTTAAATTGAATATTTTAGATATTTAATTTAAATATTTTGTATTCAGTTTGAATATCTACTTCTCAAAGTGTAAGTATAAAGTTTTCAAGTAAGTATTGTTTTTTGGACTCTAATTAAATGCTGAAAAACTTCTTCACATTGATTATCTTTTGAACTACGTGCTGTAACAAATACTGTGGTAAACGGAAATTTTATCCATATATATCAAATATAACTTTAATATAATGCAGATACAAAATATTGACCCAAAGCAAAGCACTGGGTCAACATCTGTTTTCAAAATAAAATCACTTTCTGTTATTGTTTCATGGAAAAGTTTCTGTAATTTTATGATCACATATAAAAGTTTGAAATTCGTTGACAGTATTATTTTGACAACATTAACATCCTTCGTTCATAAAACTAGACATCGCTGACTTGTTGTTTCCGAAACTGCAGACAGACACCGAAATAGCGTGCACAATAGAATGCCAACCACCGTAAGCCGCGTACAGAAGATTTTCCACTGTAAAAATCAATAATTTTCATTTCACGCGAAATATTGAATTCGTTCTTGAAGACACAGCATATTTCATTCTATCTGAAATTCTTAAAGCCATATATTTTTTTTCAAATCAAATTAAAGTCGAACAATTTATTGCCGCACGTTTTTAATTTCAGTCTTATTTTCGTCCCCAAAAATTGATCCCAGTTGATTATCTTTCGACTTTTGCTGCTTAATATTTAGTATTTATCCTAGAGATTAACGAAAGAAGGAATTATTGAAATCGATCCCACAAAACTGTTCAGAACATGCCCAGAGATCAGTCTAAATAACACACAGTGAGCAGCATTAATAGATTTTATCTACCTCTATCTCTTTCACTCCGTTAGAGACGATGCGTCAATCAGCATGACTCATGGATTGACGTTACGATGAATATCGCGGAATTTGGGTTTTGCCCATTTCGATGATAAAAGAATAGGAAACCCTCACGAAAAAAAGAGAGCTGTGTGACATGTAGGGTTTATCAAAGATTTTACACTCTGCAAAACTATTCTTTAAAAGTTTCATACGGTAATGAAAAAATAAATGGAATTAATTGACCTCTTTGTTAAGTTAACATTGATTGATATACTACATTTTATTGATGCTGACTACAAAAAGCGACACGAATGTGAATTTAAAATCAATAAAACAATGGCAACTGTATGAATAAAATGTCATAATTTTCAGTTTAATAAAATAAACATTGTTATTTCAGCTCGAGCGCCAGCGTTAGATGATAATTTATTGTGAAAAGTGATCGACTTATTTTTTATGCCCTTCATATTTATTTTTTCATTCTAACAACCGAAATTAAGAAATTAATATAACTTTTCTCATATACCCAGATAAATAACGATGATCGATAACAGCTCTTCATATTTCTTTCTTCTCAATATGTCGCTAACAGTGAGAAGTATGACATTGTCAATGGCTCGATTCTGCAAGACATTTATAAAAAAAAAGTTTAAAAGCTTTTCTATTAAAAATAGCAAAAGTTTGTCATAAATAAGAAAACAGCTTTTAGTATTTGGACGCAGAACTGGCACACTTTTAATCAGCCAATTATTTTCTTCTTTTTTTTTGTATGTCATTTATTTAACTCAATTTACGGTTGAATATGGCCTCAAAATATAAATAAATAGAACGTTTAATTTTATCTTTGAAATGAGTCACTAGATAAACAGCATTATACCGCCACCTAGTGATTTGTCAACGTGTTTGCTCAACTACGTTAGATATGGCGCGGATTGAATTTGCGTGAGCTTTCATGACAAAAGTCCATATCATGTGACTTCACATTCTAGCAGCAAATGAACGGTCATTTATTCATTCACTTCAAGTATATATAAACCTACCTGCCGTTAAAGTCCCATAACATTGTACGTTTTACCTTGCATTACTGTATGTTAATAATGATTTTGCAAACAAAAAACATTATTTAAATTGATTATCGAGAATAAAATTTTACTATTATGTTTGCTTACCTTAAACAGTTTTAGAATCTGATCAATGGTATTAGTTAAATTTTACGTTCTCTTTATTATTCTGAGTGTCCCCGAGGATTATTTTAAATTCGTTCAAATGATTGCCTGCCGGACACTGATTAAAATAAATCCTCGGCAAATTCACCTTCGTTTGATTGACAGAAAGCGCTTTGTTGTTGCCTACTGTGCGAAAAATCATTAAAACCGACTGTACGCCCCAAGGAAGATAAAAAATGCAAGAAAAGCTTGCCCTCCCAGATTCGGGCTTTTTTCTTTTCCAGTTTTATCCCGTTTTAAAGCAAACACTTGGAAAGCACTCGCTTCTGACGGCTTCTGTTGTATTTCTCTTTCATTTATTTTATTTAACTATTATTGAAACAGTTTCGTTTTGCATGTGCCCTTTTTAATTGTTTTCGTTTTTTTTTGCAAGGAAACCCTTATATACAAAAAAAAATTAACACAAAATATCAGACAAGAATTAAATAATTTAAATTACTGTCAGATGGGGCAACTTTTCACCATTATAAAAAAAAATATTTTAACTTGATTTTATCAACTATTTGAGTTTCATCGATTTTTGTATCAATAACTAACATGTATCTTTACAACAATCAAGTTATGATGTCTTATATGTACTAAAACTATTTAAAACAGAAAGTTTGACAAAATAATTTAAGAGCAGCAAAAAATGTAGGAAAACTTTGCTGTCCATTACACATTTAAGTCACTTATTTCAACTCAATTTTTTTTAAATTATATTTCTGTGTAGTGCTATCATGAAATCATAGTATTTGATTTATTAATTTTATAGAAATTATTTTAAAAAAACGTTACATGAATAACCTCAAACCTATTTTGATTCGTACTATTGACTTGATTCAATCATATAATAAAAATATGTCAATTTTAAGTTAAAAATGTGCATTAAAAACTGATTAAACAGTGCACTTTGCACCACTTTTTCTATATCAGCACAATCTTGCACCAATTTTATTTATTAATATAAATAATAAATAATGTATAAATTAATGAGCTTTAAATACTTGATTACAAAGTATAGACTCTTATTTGAATAACTACCTTATGACTCATCCGATGTTTGAATTATTAAACAGAAATTGAAATCAAAAAATTAAAAAAAAGTTGGCAACATCCAAAGGTATTGCCACTTTCATCAATCTGGATTTAGAGATTAGTCAACCTGCTTATTCCATTTTAATGACATTTAACAAGGCTGTGATTTCGTGACATTTAATCTATACACCGAGAAAAGTGTGAACCTTTTTTAACTAACTGATATAATAACCGATTTACGGCAATTAACAATTAATGTAAAACGCTCTGCTTTCTAGCAAAAATTGGAAGTTTAATTTAGTTCCGAGATTAGCAAGAAACGCTACCTATCTTAGTTGGCGGTGCCACGCGAAAAACGTTAACATTCTTCATTTCCGAAATTCGTCACAGTTCACTACCGATTTCGGCAAAACTCCGCCCTTTTTATGTCAAATAAAAATAAGAGTGTGTGCGTGCAAGTTTCTTTCACGTTCAAGACGATGTAAGCGAGCGCATGCACACACTCTTATTTTCATTCGGTTCAAAGGGCGCGAAGTTTTACCGAAATCGGCAGTGAACTGTGACGAATTTCGGAAATGAAAAATGTTAACATTTTTCGCGTGGCACCGCCAACTAAGATAGATAGTGTTTCTTACGAATTTTGGAATTTAAATTGATGAACGATTTTCGGTAATAGTCTGCAGCAAATTTAGATAACAAATCATACATTCGATAGTTAGTTTGTTATCCTCTTTTAGGTAAAGGTTGACTTGCTTTTAAAGTTACACAGTTTTCTCGGTGTATGAACATATGATTAATTTCCCGTAAATAAAAAAATAAAATATTTTCTAAATAAAAAAGAATGATTCTTCGTATCAAAACATCTCATCACAAATCTATCATTTCACGTAAGCAAGAGTATAAAGTTGATAAACAAAAATAATGCTCACAAAAGGGATCGCGAAAATGTTGCCCTGAGATTGCTTTGAAAATTTATTCACATTGCAGTTAATGCATATGCATGCAACTGTAACACGTCGAACGTGGTTTCGTTGTCATCGACTGAATTCCCGAAATCCCTTCAAATGTTACTTATTGGCATCGCACGGCTTCTTTTTTTCATCCCCCGGGGGCTGTAGCAATACCCTGCTGAAGTGTGCGCACGTTCGAGAGCTCGTCTGTGTGAGGATGACCCATAATGCGCAATAATCACCATCGAACATGGAATCCCTTTTACAAATTTCGTTCATCACCGAGGCACATGATTGTCTAGCAACTTAACTAATCGTTATTTAGAGTGCTCAAACATAACTCATTTTCTATTAAAGAGAGAGTTGATTGCATTAACGCTAATGAATATAAAATGTAACCTGACAATAAAATGATTTAAATTTAATTAATAAATGTGAATTTTACAAACTTCTGACATATTTATTGTAGTTTAACATATATATTGTGGCACGAGTCAACTGCTTTTTAAATGAAAACAAGTGGCATACGTGTACTGTTGTGGTTCCTTTTGTTTGCGTTAATTCGGTATGGGTGTGCAAACTGAGAGTCTATGTTATGGAACTATGCAAGCAATGTTAGAATTACAAACGTAACAGTATCAATGTCGAGACAAGATGTTTCGTGTGTATCCCAAAGCAAAGTACATTTGATCCTCGTAATTGATTTCTCATACGCGCACACGGTTTAATGTTGTTGAGAATTTGTTGACTTTTAATAAAGTGATGTACAATATACTGCACACAAACAAGTATTTCATTTTACTCGTAGTTAAACAGTAGTTTGACATTGTAATTTTAGTTTACTGAATAATTGGAGATGATGTAATTTTCTCTAAATGATTTGCAAGTGACTTTTTTGGTTATGTAATTTGAAAATTTGAGTGGATATAAAAATAAAGTTGATTGAAAATATATTATGCTTAAAATTTGTTTTCAGTGAGGAAGTTGTCACAAAGTTTCGGGTAAATGAAATAAAATATTTAATAGAGTCACTCGATCCAACTTGACCTTTATATCATGAAACTTAATGTACTGGTGTCTGAATTTAATAATGCACAGGTCAAGGAAGCTAATTTTGCTGCTTAGACTAAACTACTTGTTTGAAAAAGATTCCAAAGATGAGACACCCAAATAATACGTTCGAGTAACCTGAATATATTTTATCAGGAATAATTATTACACAAAATGAGCAGAATAAGTACAAGAAGAAAGATTAAACTGTACAAAAAAATGAACTACAGTCTGTAAAAATTTAATCTAATAAATAGATTTGATATACAATTTTAATAAAATATAAAAACTTTACGTGCAAAATTGTGATGAAAATTTGTGTTATGTGACATGTTAAAAACTTAGTTACAAAAATGCTTCCTGCAAATGTCTATTTTATATTAAAATTATAATTGAAATTATTACTTTTTCTTCTCTCTCTCTCTCTCTCTCTTTATTGAATTTTCTTATCAAAATTATCAGCCCTTAACAAAGCTGCTTTGAATGTCACCTCGCACTGAAAGTTCAGCTCATTCATCTAATATCGAGCAAACTACAATATCAGAAATGCAACGAACAGTTTAATCTTTGGATGATCAATCAGAGTTCACAATCCTTGTCGCGTTATAAAAAGAGCCGCTCTTCTCAGAGTCACGTGAAGTTGCGATAAGGAGCGCTGATTCTTGCCTGAAATTACAAGGTGCAATGGTTTTGTGTATACAAAAGTGGATGGCACGATGAAGGACGTGAACTACTATTAACTCGACGGCCAATGTTCTTGCCTTGTAAAATGGATTAAAGGTTTTCTACGAAAGAAAAAAAATTAACGTTCCGCAAAGAAGAAATAACTTGATTGATTACAGAGGGAAAGTTTGCGTCGCGAAGCCGCTCTAATGACGCGGGGACTAACGTGTCTAACTAACGACGTTGTTTCGTGAAAGGGTATATACACGGTGATGTATTCACAACGCGGTGTGTCATTTATACGTAAATACCTTCATTGAAAACAGCAAGGAGGATCTCGTTTGTTTAAATTGAGTTGTTTCTAAAGGGCCTTTAAGCTTTTTTTGTTGGTAAATACGCGGCTTTTTACGATTTATCATGTATGATTAAATATACTTCGTTACTTTGATTTTGTTTTTAATCACAAAGGCAACAAAATTTGTTGTGTTTTTTATGTAGTCTCAAGTTAAAACGTGACTTTTTTAATCAAAACGAATATGAAGGTCTATGGAATTTCAAAACGAAATTTTGAAACTTTCATTTATGTAATTAAAAAAAACAATAAGTGTGGGTTTCGTTTGTTATTAGTAAAGGAAAAACATCAAAGCACAAACATGAATTTATGACTGCTCACTGATTTTAATTAATCTAATTTTTTGAAATCAGTAGTTGTTTACGTTATGCACTTAGTCATAATATAATGTATATGAGCATATTCAAATTTTGTTTCCCTTCAGCTAATAAAAAAAAGTTAAGACTTTTAATTAGAAGCACATTAAAACCATTTTTATTATTTTCAAAAAAAGTCTAGAAACAAGAAAAAACTTGTGAACAGCGAAATTTTTAAATGAAACATCTTCGAACATCTAAATTTTCGTTTACAAGCTTTTCTATGAGAAAAGTAAAAAATTACAAATTAATACATTTAAAAACTGATTAGAACTATGTTTTAAATATTAAGCATTTATATTAAAATACATAACACTACTTACTGAACCTGTCTTAAGATCAATTGTAAAATAAATTGTAGATTTTCTTTATGATGTTATAGTAATTGATAATAAAGATATCTTACTAATTTTCAGTTGAGTGTGTATTTAGGTATACATAAATAGCATTAGCGTTTTTTTGTAATAATACTCATCAATGAGATTTGTGTTATCTATTTTTATTATTTTTTGATTTTTATTATTTCGTTATATAATCGTGAAATGTGTTTAAAATTTTGTTTTAAACAAGATTTGCTAGAAGGGTATTCAGATATTTCAGCAAGCGTACTTTGTTATTCGGTACAGCTTCTCGAAGAAAAACATACCAGATCACCGGTGGAGTTCTACAAGGGTTAGTCAGTGGCCCGGATCTGTGGAACATCATGTGCGATATATTTCTGAAAGTTTTACTACCCACAGGAGTGAGAATTGTGGAATTTGCCGATGACATTGCACTAGTTGTTATTGGCAAGTATCTCGAAGAAGTTGCTTGAATTGCAAAGAGGCTATGCGAATTATTCGCCAGTGGCTATCGTCTGTAGGATTAAAGTTAACAGACCAAACAATTTATATAAATCTTGTAACTAGCAAACAGGCAACCGAAATTATGAGTACATTGAACATTACCATCAGAGTAGACAATTGTGAGATCACTTAGAAACGGTCTCTCAAATATCTCAAATGCCAAATATTAAGGAACCATGACAAGGTTGCTGAATGGAATTGAAGCATCTTTATTGTTGTATGCGGCGCTCATTTAAACTGACGCTACGAAGATCCAGTCATACACAAGATTTATAATCTCTAGAACTTCTTACAAGTTTCTCGTGCTTCAAGTTGTTTTAAAGGTTCTTTACGAGTATCTCATACTTTCCGCACAGTGTCATATGATACCGTGTGTTTGATATTGGGAATGCCGCCGATCAACACCGGATCACGAAGAATTTGCTATTTATCGCAATAGACTCAACTTCATCGACGATGATGCTTGCGGATGTGGGGCCATCGACTCACCGGAGCACTTCGTACTCCAATGTCCCCAGTTTGAGCAGCACAGGGATGACATGCTTGAACTGGTCACAGGCCGAGCTAGGCTCAATAAGAGGCGTACATTTGAGCGTACAGCAAAGTGTCTTCCCATAATACCGATCTATGGCAGTTCTGGATTTATCCGAGTGTGCTTCTCTGGCGTCGCTGGGTGGTGATTTTTTACTTCTGTATAGGCCTGTAGACCGAGGTCGGGTTTCTTGGGTTTACTCGGAAAGCTGTAGACATTGAATGTCAATACTATTCTTCGCAAATAATGTTTAAAATTTGACTTTTTGTTGGTCGCCACAATGGGAAATTCCCATTGTATATTTTTCTGTATCGACTGACCAAATTACCTGCTTTTATCTTGCTTCCACGTAGAGCCATGTTTGCAAGATCTACAAATATGGCGATGAACGCCGTTTGTGTTTCTCAATAAGCTTTATGGAGAGACCTTACAGCTGAAACGTCAGTTTCCTGGACGCCTTCAAGTTATTCATATTGAGCTTTCAAAATGTCCGTTTTTTAGATTTTGTCTAGATTTTTCGACTTCAGCACCATAGTGTCATCCTACAAATAAGTTGACCCTTTTTTCGAGTTTAGTTTTCACCAAACCGCGTAGCTGGTTCGTTTTTTAAGTGTCTTCCGGTTCAGTTGAAGGTTTATGTTACTGGCGGCATTTCTCCAAACCTTTGTGACCGATGCCTCGAGCTCCTTAATTTCTGGGTCGTTAGTCAAAGATTTTAAAATGTCAACATATGAAGATTTCTCCTTCATTTATACGAATAACACGTCTGTCCGTTGCGGCCTAATTCTCGATGGTCGTTGCTTTTTGACTACTTTTTGTTACACCGTGTGTGAATTATCCACAAATATAGGAGTGGTTGTAAGGGCTACCAGCTTCTTCTGTAATTCATGTACTGAAAGCGTATCGGCTTCCGTCCTTTCGTTTTTTGTTTTTGTTTTCCCTAAATCAGCATCTTGATTTGGTGTTGCCAGCGCCTCAATCACCTCACTCTAGACAATTTTTGGAGCCTTCTTGATTTTTTTACTCAATTTTTTGGTATTCGAATCTTGCTGGGGTGACCCATCCGACGTCCTCTTCGAGGGTCTCTCTCGAGAGAGAATCTTCCTGAAGTGGTGACGTCTGTGTCCTGGCCATCTCCATCTCCGTTTTCACAGGTCTCAGAGAATCTAATTGTTCGTCCAATTGGAATGAAATTAAATTTTAAGGTGTTTGCAATCTTGTGTATCTCCTTGTGTAGATTTTGCTCACAAGAAAACCTACAAGACTTTTAATATCACCACCCAGTTTTTTTAAAGCATCGTCTCTTTTTTCCATCCTCTCGTTTTGCTCTACTTCAGTGTCCTTCGGTAGCTCTTTCTCGCCAACAGGGGTCTGTGGAACTAAGACATTGTTGCAGATATAATTGAGAAACGTACTCTGTCCTCCAGGTATCTGCTGTTTTACAGTTCGAGCTTCTCCTTGTACAAGTAGCAATGTTTGGCTTCCCCATAAACCATTAAGCTGTCCTCCGAATAAGGTGGGTCTACCGGTCTAATCGGGTTGTTACTTGGGGTAAGGGATCATCCATAAAATACGTTCACATTCAGGGGGGGGGGGGG
>JABFPM010006080.1:0-10541 GCA_022817325.1 Idris sp. 1 HC-2018
AACTATTTTAAAATGTTTAATACAATAGATAAAAAACCATGGTTTTATAATTTTAATTTTTCTAGAAAAGGAATTTCTACTATTAACCGAATTCGTAGTGATCATACATCGATAAATAGTAGTTTGTATAGATGTAAAATTGTTAATGATAATATGTGTAAATGTGGAAGCCTGATAGCATTGAACATATTTTTTGGCAATGCAATCTATATTCTACAGAAAGACAAAAAATGATAAAAAATTTAGAAAAAATCCATGTTTTTGGGCCCTATTCCATTAATTCTATTTTATCTGTTATGGAAAAAAAGTTATAAATATTAATGTTGATTTTATTTATAACATAAATTTAAATATTTGATTTTTATTTATTTTATTATAAATTATGTTATTTTGATTAAGATTGTATTTCGCGCGTTATTAAAATGACTGTCTAGTTCTAAGTTACTAAAAATGTATAATGGCTGATGTATTTGAAGTTTGTAGCCAATAAAAATCTATTATTATTATTAGCGTCAAATTTTTTGAATTTTGTGAATTTTGAACTTTATTTTATCAGTGTTAAATTACTAAAATCAGATGATTAATTTAAATTTTAAAAAATGTACAATTAAGAGGTTACATTATATATTGCAAACAGGAAGTTTAATCTGTCAAAAATTGTACGTAAGGATATACATAAACCAAAAGTTGATATATTTATGTAAAAGTAATGTAAGATATTTAAATTATTTTTCTAGACTTTAGTTTATTAATTTAAACAAATAAATCTTTAAGTTATAAATTTTAATTTTGAAAACAAAAAAAACATTATATGCAGGTTGATTAAATAATAAAATAAATAGCTAAAATATTAAAGACATTTAAATTTAATTATATGTTCATCAAAGACATACATTTCTTAAAGTTATAGAAATTACTTTCTAAATATTAATTAATTAACTTTCATGCAACTTAAAAGCTAGAAACTAAAATTCAAAATAATATTGTATCAAATTAATAAAAACGTTATTTAAGTGTGTACTCTAACTACCACGTGGGAACACAACGTATGGTGAACGTTTGTCGAACATACGAATAAACGGTGCACGAAAGTTTGTGAAATGTACAATTGTCCGCTTTCTAGGGATGTAGAAAGTTCATAAGATGTTATTGAGAAGTTCATTTATGTCTGAAATGTCTGAAAAACGTTTGGAACATTCATAAAACCTTCAAGGAACGTTCAATAGAAGTTTATTAAACGTTAGTTCAACGTTTACAAAGTTTAATAAACGTTTAGAAAACGTTCGCTAAACGTCCATTGAACGTTTAGCAAACGTTCAGTTAGCATTTAGTAAACGTTCCACAAACGTTTAATAAAATTTTGTTGAAGTTTGCTAAACGTTTGTTAAATTTTTCATAAACATTAAAAATTTCAAATATTTTTATAAAATTTTAAATAAAAAAACTCATTGTTTTAAATTATAATTTGAAAAACTCAAATTACTAAACCTGCCGTAAATAGGATTTGAACTCACAACTTTTAGAGTATAAGCCCAGATGTGTTACCACTTGGCCATTGCAATCAAACAATTTGACGATATTTCGAATTTACTTAAAAGTTTGTTCAAAACGTTTAACAAATGAACGTTCAGTAAACGTTTCCTTAACTTTTGATACGTTTATTGAATATTTGATAAATACTTAATGAACGTTTAGCGAACGTTTTCTAAATGATTATAGGACTCAATAACATTTTATAAACTTCCTACATCCTTAGAAAGCGGACAATTGTACGTTTCACAAACTTCCGTGCAACGTTCATTCGTACGTTTGACAAACGTTCAACAAACGTTGTGTTCCCACGGGGTAATAACATCAAATTACACAAATATTTCCTAAATACAACCCAGTAATTTTCAATCATATCATTAGTCGTTCTTTTAAATCGTTATGTGGCATAATGCACAAAAGAAAGCAATTGAAGAAGAGAAAAAGAAAAATGAAGAACAGAATACACCTGTAAATGATTTTAAAGTTTCTGGAGACGGCTCATGGAAAAAGCGCGGCTTCTCTTCTCTATTAGGTGTGACCACATTAATTGCATACATGACTGGAAAAGTCATTGACTTTGTCATAAAAAGTAGTTATTGTCAGGCATGTACATACTGGAGGAAGTGGATTGAGGAGCATGCAAATGAATGCTCAATTAATCACAGCGGTCCGGCAGGTAAAATGGAGGTGGATTCAATGGTGGAAATGTTTTCAAAATCTGAAGAGCAGTTCGGAGTAAGATACACAACGTACATCGGCGATGGAGATGCTAAAACTTTTAAAGCAATTTCAAATATAGAACCCTATGGCACGGACTGTCCTGTTTCGAAAAGCGAATGTGTTGGACATGTCGAGAAAAGAATGGGTAGTCGGTTACGCAGTGTTAAAAAATCAGCAAAACTCGGAGGCAGAGGCAAGTTGACGGACGCTCTTATAAAAAAAATGACAACATATTACGGTCTTGCAATAAGAAGAAATTCCGATTGCGTGAAAAAAATGAAAAAAGCAGTAATGGCAACGTTCTATCACATGATTTCAACAAATGAAAAACCTCAACACAATTTTATTATATAATTAATACGATTACTGTCCGGCAGGAAAAAATTCGTGGTGCAAGTATCGCGCTGCAGAAGCTACTGGCAAAAGTTAGGAACATCCGCCATCGCTTCACGCAGACGTTTAAGAACATATCAAGCCAATTTATGAAGACTTATCTCGAGAAGATCTGCTTCAAAGGTGCTTAGGAGGCCACACTCAAAATGCCAATGAAAGCTTCAATTCAACTGTGTGGCGAATGGCGCCAAAACACTTGAATTGTGGGTTAAAAATTGTTGAATTGGCCACATTTTTGGCTGCTGGCGTTTTTAACGAAGGTTTTACGTTTGTTTTGCATGTAATGCAAGACATAAACTTAGTTATAGGCCATGAGTGCAAAGCTTTTTGCACTTCATTTTTGAAATCGCCGGGGATTATAGCTTAGTCAAATTTTATTTTTTTCTTTTATTTAAAAGAGCAACTTCTTTGTAAACGTTTTCTCCTCAGCATGAACCTATTTGATTATAAAATTTATATAAACAATTGCCTTTTTTTTAGCAACAAAGTTAAAAAAAAGTACGAAAAAATAATACTTTTTTTTCAAACTTGATTTTTTTGTGTTAATAAAGGTTTTTTACATAAATTTTACGTTCATGTTGTTGGTAAATAAATTAAAAATGTAATCCTTTTTTTTTGTTATAGATTGAGCGGTTCGATCGCTAGAGTCCCCGGCGTGGGGGACTTTATTTTTGCAGCAGCGACGCTAGTGCCATCTTTCAAGCGGTCTTTTTTTTAATATATAAACTATTTTTCAAGTTTAAACTATAATGAAATCGTAAAAAAATAATCAGAAAGATTGGGTTGTTCGTATCCTTCCAAATCACATCTTGAAAAACACCAAAAAAATGACGTTTTACTCGTATTTCTCCCCTTAAAATGAATAACTCAGTTGAGATTATTTTACAACCTATGCATACACTTTATTGTTTTATTAACTGTCATGGAATGAAATTTCAAATAATTTCAAGTAAAAAAAAAATAAATATAAAATTAAATGTTCATTTATTTAAATAATTTAATTAAATTTAATTTAGCAACAATTTTGCAGGCCTCTTGTAATGCCTTTATGGGCCACTACTTACATTCAGAGCGAGCCCTTATACATTTTTACTAAAGTTTTAGTGAACTTTTTAGCCAAGGAAACCACGAAAACCTTGATAAAGTGACCGGTAGCGAAAATTGAACTTGCTACCTCCCGAATACCAGTTTAAAGCGCTACCGCTATACCAAACTAGCTCAGTACCTTGATATATGATGATTCAGAGATGTCAAAATCGACCCTTATAGCTGCAGCCATCTATTGACAAAAAGTAGAAACTTAGTTGCACACCTAATATATAAATATTCTTACGGCTCTCACGGGTACCGATGCGGCAATTTTTTTAAATTTATTTTACAAAAAAAAGAATAATAAATAAACCATAAATTGTATGGCTTAATTTAAAAAATTTAATATTAAAAAGAAAAATAAGATAGATTAAACAGTTGTCTTGAACAAAAGATTCACAGACAATCTTAGAAACTGGATTTACAATGATGTTTCACCAAGCCAAAATAGCGATTGAACTATAAAAACAATAAAGTTGTCTCCATAGCAAAAGCGATTAAAAAAAATTAAATTAAATTAACTTTGCGATACACAAAAATACGTTAAATCAAGTTTTAACAACCAAAATTGCATTTTTTTTATCGATTACAATTAAAATTTGCCATTCACTGTTACTCTCAAATGTTGCCGTTGCGACACTGCTCACGTAAGCAACATAGGTCCTTTTTTGACACCCTTCTCCTTATATTCATTCGTCATTGAACGACTCCTGCGGAAGGTCTCCGAAAATTCCCAGTAGAAGTGCCAATGCATCTTTCCTTTGACAGTTCGCTGGAGGTGTTGGCCAACAAAAGTTTTGTACTGGTTTCGAATTACAGCAAGCAGACGAAAATTTAATTTGACGCTAGGAATTGTACCAGCTACAACAAAAGTAAAGATGGGATATCCTCAGTTGACTGCTTAGGTGGCAAATCTTTTTCGGTAGTAGGAAGAGGTGATGTGATCCCTCGTTGAAAATGATGAAAGATTCGAAAGTTAGGCGACGGAAAACGAATTTGTGGTTCCTAAGTGACGTATCTGAAGATATGTTATTAGGCCAGGGTGGCAAAGGGGCTGCAGATCAGCCCCAATGATGCGAGCCTGTTTCCAGTTTGGACCATAATGTTAGGCCCCACATTCAACCGATGGTCTCTTTTTGTGTGCCGTTTTTGCCGTACTCTATTGAGTTCCGTGTCCTCGCAACAAATAAAACTCAAATCTTAGAATCAAAAAAATCAAACTTTAGAATCACATTGTAAATTCAAATTTGTTTAAAAAAATCAAATTTAATCTTTATTAATGAAAAAAGCCCCAAAAGAATGTAAAGGGTGATTCTTTGGAAAATGCAATTAAACTTAAAACCTTTCGAAAAAACACGTTGATCATAATAATTTACACATTTAAAATTACAAATCTTTGTATGTAAAATATTACAAAACATTATAACTGCGATAAATATTTACGTGAATTGTATGAAATTATTTCGCAGTCCATATACAAAAATTACGTAAAAATACGAGAGCTATACTTTACACAAATATAGAGGAGAATACGTATAGAGGAGAATCGTCTAAAGCGACATAAAATGATAAAGTGATATATAATAAAATTTTTGAGGATTACACGAAATAGCTGAAAACAAAATATAATAAGAGGATTTTTTTAAAGTGGAGGTTATAACTTAATTTTAATAAAACTAAAGGGAAATTTAAATTGTTGCATTTAAACTTCGCTAATGAAACTAATGGAATAATAATGCTTTTACAATTAAATTGACAAATTCAGTTATCAGAACTAATGGATAAGAAGTAAGGATTTTGCATTCATTTTTGAGCTTTGCAAACAAAACTATTAAAATAATACAGTTTTGAAATTGAATTTTTTTTAGGCTTCGCAATAAAAACAAACGAAATAATGTTTTTCAACTTATTTATAAGTTTTGCTACAAAAAACTTCGTTTAGAAATATATAAAATGAAATGTGTAAAATCATATAAAGCACAAAAATCACAATAAATTTTTTTCGCAAAATTATATCTTATGCAAAATTACTAATGCATAGTATTAATTGAAACAAAATTCTCATAAAAAATCATCTTTATAACAAAAAACTTAAAAGAAAAATCATTCTGTGCACGTTATGAACACATTTCTGGAAATACCCTTTAAAAGTGTCAACAATAATGTTTAACAATGCCTCTCAAATATTCATAAAATTATATTATCCGGCCAGTTTAAAAAAATGAGTGCGAACGCACCAATTGGTAACGATAACGTGTCACTTTTTGGATAAAATAGCAACGACAGGTAAGTTAAAATATTTGTTCTCGGTACGGTATTTTAATACCGTATAACAACTTAAGAGGAAGGACAAGTGCTGCTGCCACGGAGTTAGGGATTTTTTATATAAAAATAATAATGTAATGTAAAAAAAAAAAAAAATAACGACTAACTCTTTAAAACAATAAATTGAGTCTCATTTCTTTTAAGTGCCGGTAATGTCAATATACACCTTCCTCTTAAGATTAAATTTTATCGTTACTAATTTTTATAAGGATAAATAATTACTATTTAATTGTTTACTTTTTTTTTACTTTAATAATTGATTATCAAGTAATTAATTATTCAGTAATTAATGGCTGGTTTTTTTTAATTATAATTAGTAATTACGTAATAAAGTGGACCATCTCTGATTAAATACATAACATCAAATATTTAAGTAAAATGCTATTAGGCTAAGTGTTCGTAGGCAAAATGTGCTTTTAGGCCAAATGTGCTAAAGGTTATTAGGCCAACTGGCATATAATCCTTTTTAACTAATGATCTAATTATTCGAAAAAATTAAAGCCAATAACGTTCTATAAACGTTTAAGGAGTATTCACAACGAGAAAATCTTGGACGTACAAAACGTAAAACGGGACGATTCAAGCGTCCATAAAACGGTGACGTGTATGTAATTTCCCTTGCAAAATTCTCTCATTGTGAATATTCCTTTAGAAAACGTTCTATAAATCTTTAGCAAACGTCCATTAAGTATTTATCAAACGTTCAATAAACATATCAAAAGTTAAGGAAACATTTACTAAACGTTCATTTGTTAAACGATTTAAATATACTTTAAGTAAACTTGAAATGTCTTCAAATTGCTTGATATAAATGGCTAACACCTCTGAGGTCGGATTTTATTTACAGCAGGTTGAGTAGTAGTTTGGTTTTTTAAAAATATGATTAAAAACAATGAATATTTTATTTTAAATTTTATAAAAATATTTTAAAACTTTAATCAACAATTTTTAATCTTTATGAAAAATTTAACAAGCGTTTAGCAAACTTCGACGAATTTTTATAAAACTTTTATGGAACATTTACTAAACACTGAATGGACGTTTGATAAACGATCAGTGGACGTTTAGCTAACGTTTATAAAACGTTTTCTAAACGTTTATAGGACGTTTAATAAACTTTGTAAACGTTCAAATAACGTTTGATAAACTTCTAATGAACGTACCCTGAAGATTTTATGAACGTTTCACACGTTGTTCAAACATTAAATGAACTTCTTAATAACATCTTATAAACTTGTTACTTCCCTAGAAACCGGACAATTGTACCTTACGCAAACTTCCTTGCAATGTTCATTCGTACGTTTGACAAACTTTCACCAAACGTTGTGTTCCAACGAAGCGTGTAGTATTAAGTGTAACCTTTAACTCATTCCCGAAGGCAAAAAATAATATTCCGTTAAATCAGCAAATAAAATGTAAATCTAATCTACCTCAGCCAATCAAAAATCAAAATGTCGTTGCATGAATGATTTATTACTTTTTACATACTTTTACTAATCTTGTCTAAGAGTGTAATTTTCACATTTAGTTTAAAAAAAATTGAAAAATTAAAACTTTTCGCTTGCTTTTGTTATATGTTGTATTCTCACTTATAGATCATAAGACTGCACTGACAATAATGAACTCTTGATTCTACAGTCTTTCCTACTAAACTGTCATTTTTCGACTTAAAGGCAACAATAAAAAGTAAAGCTAGTTCCGGGTATAATCTACGAATATACTTTTTACTATTAATAATTTTTAGTTTAAAATTAGGAGTAATTGTAATAATAAAAATAGTATATTACGCAACTAGGGTGGAAAAATGCGATTTGCACACACGTGGTAATGTGGCACGAGGCGAAGCCTAGTGCTGTCTGAAACGAGTAAATTATCAAGAATATCATACGCTATATATAAATTAACTGTTTAATTGAATTTATTGAAGATTTTTGAAAAAATATTACATAAAAAAAATTATAATAATTTTTCAAAGTTACGTCGTACTTTTGTAAATGCATTAAAAATTGTACTGACGCATCTTAATTTAAATTCGCAGAATATATACTAGTGGTCAAAAGTTTGGAAATTTCAACATTTTTTTGAAATTCAATTTGAAATATATTTTTCACTTCTGCAGATAATTTCTTTTAATTTTGTTGTTTGAAAGATTAAAATTATAGCTTTCAAAACCTCTAGTCAGTAGCGTGTTTATCTTGTTTTTAAGGGTTGCAACACCTTCGTGCATAAAAAATTATGGATTTCAGATAGAAAATTTCAAAAAGCCATATCTCGCTCAAAAATTATCGTAAAACAAATTATTTTGTTTTTAAGCTGAATTTTATAAACTTTAAGAAGATTTTATACAGTGCATTAATAAATGGCTAACAAAATGTTGACAAGAGATTAAACACAGTTTTCCATTCACTCAATAGTATATTATGTACCATGGGAGTAAAACAGTGTTTTTATTCCTAAGAAGCATACGATATTTTATGTCACGAGAGCAGAAATCGAACTGTTTTATATACTCGTTTGCGGGAGTTTAACAATGTCCGCCTCAAACCTTCGGGAACAATAAGAACGACTTATAATTCAAATGTTGTGCGCAACATTAAAAATGAATAAAACACACATTTAAATGATGTATGATATTATTTTAATTATAGTTGGAATTAATATAACATTAAAAATTAAAGATTAAAATTAATTATTATAAACCTTCAAAAAATTGTTTGTGTCTGCAAAATAAAACTTTATAAACAATTACAGATTTTAAATTTTAATTAAACATAAATATATTTAAATAATAAATATTGTTGATTGTAAATGTATTAATAATTTTTTGTATCAATGTTTTTTTGTTAAATGCATCAAAATTAAAATAATTCAAAAATTAATATGAGTAAATAAATTTTTCATGAATCATTTTATTAATAAATAAATTTATTTTATAATTATTATGATAAGTAAATTTATAAAAATATATTCATTTATTCATTAGTAGATAAAAATAATTCTACATCAATTCCGCCCATGTTCTCAGAGGAAAAATTCTCGTGTTCTTTCCGAATGTGTGCTCTTATGGACTGTGTTCTAAGGGAAAGTCAAGTGTAGATGATTTTGCGTTTATTAGGACATATGCGTAATAATAGAACATCCACATTACTCAATTGTATAACCATCAGATTCCGAATAGATGAAAAAATGCGTTTAACCCCTTGCAAAAATTGTGTGAGCTATTTCTGAATGTAATTTATAAAATTCCATCAAAGCTTCTAGAATTATCTTTAATTTAAATAAATAATTAATTTTACAACAATTTTTTAGGTATTTAGTGGCCTTTTGGACTTTTCTGTCTGAAACCCGTAATGTTTTATGCTCGAAGATATTACAATCTCTAAAAACATATAGAGGATATATGTTAATATTCTAGGATATGACATACTAGAGGAATCATTATTAGATGAAGATTCGTGCCAAACACAAGAGGAACTTGCACTTACTTTAGAAGTGACTCAACAAGCAATTTCACATCGGTTGAAATCATTAGGAATGATTCAAAAACAAGGAAATTGGGTTCCGTATAAATTGACACTGAGAAACGTTGAACGCCGATTTTTGACATGTGAAATGCTGCTTGCCAGGCACAAACGAAAGGATTTAACTTAATAAAATCTTTCAATCTTTCAAGTATAAAACATTATAAGCAATTATTTGCATAGAAATGACGAAGATATTGCAAATTGAATTTAAACAAAAATTTTGAATTTTTTGTAGCTGGGTGTAAAAGAAGCGTACGTCGATGAGTCGTGTTTGGAGAAAATTGAAGTTTAAGTTTCAAGTTAAATTTGAAAGAAACAAATATATTTTAAACGATAGAAATCGTTTTTGTTCGATATAATACAACAAATATTATTTATTTTAACTCTTTTAACATAATTTAATGATTCATTTCTTCAGATATAAGTAAAATGAAAACTCGCTCTAACGCTCTTATTACATAGTAGAGCGACAGTCAAAGTAAATTGCACATTTAAAATGACTTTTTTAAAAATATTTTATCAAAAACAAATAAAAGTAACAAAAATAAACTCAATATTAGGGCGTCCGTAAAATTATTTTAACCACCCCTCTATTCTTTCTCTAGAATGGTTCCAAGTGATGAAAAATTAAGATATTCGATTTAAGTATTTGTTTTCCCTTATGAAAAACCGTGCCACTTTTCTTTCATGGTTTTTTTCATGCTTTTTTCATGTTTAAAATTGCCATTTAAAACTAACCAGAGGATTTGGGTCACAAAAAAAATTTACGGATACCCTAATAAATAAATATATATTTATAATACTGGAACTACCAAAGGGACAAATTTGTCTTTTTTTGAAATTAACATGTTCATAAAAAAAATCAAAATTTAGCAAATTTATTTGCAAATTTTTGGCAATTATTGATTTATAAAATACTTTATTTCATCTAATTTTGAAGGAAAAATATTGGTTTGTTTA
>JABFPM010006081.1:0-10541 GCA_022817325.1 Idris sp. 1 HC-2018
CATCGCGCGGATGAATGTTATATTTGAAGTTGGTAATACCTTAAATGGTCCGCGAAGCAAAAAGCTGTATTTAAGTAGAAGCCGGATACTGAATTAAGTGGGATCATACGCCACTCGCAGTCATTCTTAGCGGCTACGGCATTTAATTCAAATGAACCGGTCTTGCTATGAAGTTCCCTGAAGCTCGATAAAACGGTACGAAATAAGTAGCGTGCTATTCCGATACTCTTTTAATGAGATTCGTTTAAATGACTAACTTTTAATATTAAAATCAATGTTTATGATCTCGCCGACTTATTTCCGATGTTAAAACCACTTACATTTTGTTAGGATATGATAATTGACGGGATTTGCGAGAACTTCGATTAAAGACAAATGTTTAGACAAGACAATGTTTTCTTGAACAAAAATTTTTGAAAGAGCTTCACAAGGAGCTTTAATAATAATTAAAAGATTATACAATCGAAATTTAAACAAAACTTTTAGTAATTTTTTAGAATATATTATAAAAACTGCTTTTATCCGTAGCAATATGAAATTGACAGTCCAAAAGATTAGTGAAAAATGCAAAAATTGGATTTCACAAAACCCGATGACGAATTTTTCGCAACGGAAATTTGTTGAAGAAAAAGATAGCCACTATTGCTGCGATATATAAAATACTGAGGCAGCCAGAAAATCTAGAGTACTGGAATTATTGATACTTGTAGCCAAGTTGCCGAGCGACGCCAATAATGTATGACCTCCATAACGCGAGTTCGCCGTTCAACTAATTTCACTGTGAAAATTCATCATTTGTCAACGGCCATGATTTGCTCGAATAAATGTTTCGCGGATTGACAAATCGCGTGCATACATTTGTCATTTCTCATGGCCGGATTTGCTGTTTATTTGTTGAAAGAAAAAAATATGTCAAAAATAAATCGTCATAAATCATTGAAAACATTGTCATAAGTACTGAAATTAAATTTATTTTAATAAAATCAAATAGTTAGTAAAAAAGTTAGATCAATTATTTATACAAAAATTGGAACGTGATAAATGATAAAAGCTGCACGTCATTGTTATATTTTTGAAAATGCATGTTCTATTTACTTGAAGTCTAGTTTGGAAAATGTTTAAAAATAATTGAATTATAATTATAGTCATTTTTTAATATAATTGGAACGTATTATTGAAACGAAATACATGCGGCGACTTCTTTTTAAAAACAACCAAAAGTATTTATAAAAGTCGAAATTGATTGTAAAAGCCAGTAATAGCTTAAAATACCATTAAGAAGATGTTTCTGTGATGCGACCAACAATTCTTTCATGTCGCACGAACGGTGTGGTAAATTTAATAATTGTATCAGCGGTTAGCTGGCTTGAAATATTTTCCGTTTATTTTTTAATAAACGACGTCTTTTCGGAATTCATTTCATTTCAAATCACATAATTGATTGCTTAAGAATATAATTTTGTCAAAATTGCGATTGTTTTTTGCTGATAAAGTTATTTTTAAGAAACAATTATATTAAACATATAATTGAAAATATAAACATTTATTTGAGTTTATTAAAAAAAAAGAATTTCAAGTATCTATTATATAAATCTGAAGTTATTTATAAAGCTCATTAAAGTTCATAAATGCTAAACATGTTTGATGATTCGCAGACGGAATTTTGATATTTGCGATCTAGATAAAAAAGAGTGGTCCGGAAGTATGATGAATATCGAAATAAAATCTGAGGGAATGCATTTTGCGCTTTTAAGAAGATTACACGTGCGACGCGACTTGGAAATCCTGCTATTCTTTACATGTCTTGCATGCCTTCCGGCTCTTGGATTCGACTTTCAGCACACCACGTTCTAAAAGCCACTTTTGCCTTTAGCAACGTCAAAATCGGAAATCTTTGAATTTCGATAATGCGCCCGAGATAAAAGAAGTATCAAAGAACGATGTGCTTGGGTATTTTGAATTGTTCGCCAAATAATATGTCTAGTGTCGGATTTTCCGCCGAAACAATGAATGGGTATAAATAACCATTGGATATTTTATTGCAAGCCCGAGTTTATGAAATTCATAAATTTATTTTCACTTCCGGTTTACATTAGTTATTAATTTAATTAGTAGAAAAAGTATATATTCAGCACTGAAACTTTCGCAAGTATAAATTTAGAAAAACCCTTATTACGTCCGAAACACAACAGTTTAGTTGTAGTTGTAATTAATTAACTCTTTCGATCAAAAGTGCATTAGAATAAAAAATTGATGAGTGTAAAAAAGAGAAGTTTGCACAGAAAGTTGTCAATCAAAAAGTACTTTACCGAAGACCTCATTACAACTTTCAACTTAATTATATAGGATTATTCCGAAAGCAATCTTTTCCTGGTAAAAGGATTTTTCTTGCAATGAACAGATTTTATTTTAGTTTTAAAGCGAAATCGAATTGCGATGATCAAAATCCTGTTACGTAACCTCAGTTCAGGCATCGTGCTTTCCTTTAATTAAATTCTGTCTTTGTTTTTTATCTCAAAATGCTTCTTTTTTCTTTGCAAATTTGAATTTCATGGGAGACCCCAGATAGACCGAAAATGTATATCGTTTCGTTGATATACTTGAATAAAATCCATTTATCTGTTTATAAAATTAACAATTTTTAAAATTGATTAGTGGTTCAGAAAACGAAAAAAAATCAATCATCGATCAGAATGTGTAATGTTAATTTCAAGTCGTATCAAATATTATAATTTTTAATACTAATTATGTGTAGAATACTTTAAACGGGAAGTATAATATAAATAATATAAATTCAAATTGAAATGGAATACTGATAAACTTGAATTATCAAATTTTTAAATTAATAATAAAAGAGTTTAAAGATTTGAATGTTAATGTATAATCATATTATAAATAAATTGTGTACCAGTTATACATATATATATTGAAGTTTGTGTGTATTTATATTCAAGATTTATAATTGAATCGAATAACGATTAATTAAACCAAATTTAAAAATAAATGCTGTATGTAAACATTATCAAGTGTAATGTTTATAAAATGCTTATAATTTATTTGCTAATAAACGACATGTAAAATTGAGTAATGATAAATTCAAGTTTCATTTTTCCATAATAAATGCAATGTTATCGAGAACTTGAAAAAGAGAATAAAAAAACAACACTTTTACTTCTTCGCATTATAATATGATTTTAATATTTTTATTTATTTATTTTTTTCTAAATAACGTTCTGTTAAATTGAGGAGTGGTATTTATATTTAAAAATAATCATCATTAAATTTACATTTTTCATTACGTAAAAATAATAAATAAGATAAAACTAACACTTACAATTTTCATTCTTATATGTTATTATAAATATGTTTTCAAATTGTTTTTCAAACAATGTCATACAAATTTGATGACCTAGACATTTTAAATTGTATAAATTTTAAAAGTTTTCTTAACCACTAAACATTTTTAAAAATCGTTAATTTTATAAACAGATAAATGCATTTCACTCAAGTATATCAACGAAACGATATACATTTTCGGTCTCTCTGGGGTCCCCCAAATTTCATTTTCAAATGAATTTTAAGTGAGATTTCAATTTAAGTATCACTGTCGAATTTGATTTCATTTAGTTTAAACAGCTATAATGTTCAATAAGGATATGTTGGTTGAATTTGGTGAAAACTCATTTATCTCAAAACTGCGAAGCGTCAATTCATTCTTTGTAGCGATCTAATAAGATTTTCTATCAAGTGGAAATAATTTTAGCAAATTGGCGCGAGTTTTCGTTCTCGCAAACTCGTGTTTATGGGAATATCGTCGGCATGCACACGGCTGCTTTCGATTCCCCACGGGATTCACCGACGAAGAAGTTACGGTCTCACGAGGACAGACACTGCAAGCATCTTCGAGTTCATGCAGCAGATTAAAAAGTTCCTTTCCGCTTTGGAATCGCGCCGAACAACTACGAATTCGATAATGCGCCCTGCCTTTTTTTCTCCCCTTCGTTTTTGTTATCATTATTCTTGTGAACTGTTTCCTCCCTTTGGTTAAAGTCACCGCGGATACACTTTTATTTGTTTGGAGTTTTAATTTTTTATTTCAAATTTGCCTTACCAATTTATGACTGTAAGTAAAGTTGAACAAATTTCATTTATTTTACAATGAATAACAATTTGTTTAAAATAGTACAAAACAAACTTTAAAAAAACAATTTTATATTTTATTTATCGATATGATTATGTATCATTGTTAACATTTATGAGAGAAAAGACAGAATTTTTTTTAAAGTAATTTGATTTTTAAATAGAGCTCTTTTACAATATCTCTGCTGTGTTATATAATTCACTAAAAATTAGAGTATACATGGAAATCATTTCGATAAAGTGAATATTTTTTATTTATTTGTGTTTGAAGAATTTAAGCGAGTTAGATAAATGATTTATTCCAAACAAATGTCATGCACTTAATTTTAACACAAATTTAGCGTTTAACACAAAATTGCTTTCTTTATTTACAATCGACTGTAAGTCGAGAGATTTTTTTTACTTTCTTAAATTATAAAAATAAGTTTCTTTTTAAATATGAGCAATTCTACAGATATTTTCGTTTCAGTCGTAAAAAAAATCGAAAAATTTCTGACTAAAAGGACACCTTTAGAACCATAATATTCTGTTATTTTAGCTCTGAAATATGCAAAAAATAGTGGTGTTCTTAGACATTTTAAGGATGACACCCTTAAATATGCTATCAAAAGCAATGTTACATACAATTTCATTACAGCAGTAAAAAAGTTGAAATTCTGGAACTCAGAGGACACTTTCTAGATTATGTTTTCTTCGTTGCTTGGCTTTTCAAATACAAAAAAAATTGACACAATGAAAAATTAAAGGATGAAACTCTTTAAAATTTATAAATAATATAATATCATGGTATTACCATTTATATATATTAGCAATTTTAAAGGGTTCCTCTTTGAATTTTTCATTGCGTCAATTTTTTTGTGCGTTTGAGAAGCCAAGCAACAAGGAAAACATAATGTAAAAAGTATCATCTGAGTTCCAGAATTTCAACTTTTTTTACTGCTGTTATGAAATTGTATGTCAAATTGCTTTTGATAGCAAATTTAAGGGTGTCATTCATAAAATTCTAAAAATGTCACTATTTTTTGCTTACTTCAGAGGCCAAAAACCCAGAAAAAAGTGGTTCCAAAAGTGTTTTCTTAGTCAGAATTTTTTCGATTTCTTTTACGGCTAAAAATAAAATATCTGTAGAATTGCTCATATACATTAATGAATTTAAAAAAATGATTGAGATTGAAATTTTAAATGTACATCTTATCCTAATAGTTATAAAAGTCCCCCGAATTCTCATCAAGTTTGCACTTTTTTGTATTTATCTATTCTTCGTTCCATAAGCTCTATAATTTTAATGCAACAGAACAAGGCTTATAAAGAAATATGGATGCGTCCCTCGTATAGCGCATCGCTGATTCGTAGCTTGAGAATGAATTGTAAATGACCCCTCGCTTTGCTCGCGACGTCGCAGATGAATTATTTAATGCACGCGCTATGCGGAAGAATGCGTGTGCGACGCCGCTGAATTTAATTTGTCAACTGCATATTTGTTACGTTGCCATTGCTTTTTCTCGTCCCCTATCATGTTATCTTTTTTTCTTCCCCTTTTTTTTCTTATCTTTTTTACGCTTGTTCGTTTGTTTTATTGTTTATTCCAGATGGAATATGCAGATTCGCTCGCAGTATGTGTATGTTTGTGCATCTCGAAGCAAATTTTCGTGCTAGTTTTTCTGTTGCACTTGGATTGAAACAAGTTGTGCTCTTGTCCTTAAAAATCTGAGACGTCGTGGATTGCTTTTTAAATTAAAAAAATGGATACACATTTCATGAAATTCAGTACGTCAAACGAGAAGCTTTTCAAATTTAAAATTAATTCCTTTGAATTAATATTCTTTATCAGTTTACTTTCGTATAAAAAGAATTTTCAAGTAATGTTTTATTTTTCAATTTATTATAAATGAAATATAAGATTAGACAGCGTATTTAAATTTATTTTCATTTCTCAATTCATTAAAATCGACATTTACTGCTCTATTTTCAGAATAATAATAATATAAATAACAATATAGTTGATAACAGAATCAAATAGTCGTGAAAATTTTGTAATTAAAAGCAACAATTTTGACGCTCAAAATTTGATTACCGTAACAGTTTTAGACACTGGAGTACAATCACAATGACCGTGTGAAGTTATATATATAAATTTCCGTAACTATGTAATAACGATTATATTCACTACCCGGTATCAGCATACCAACAGAAAATTATGGTAATGTAACAAGAAACTTACACTGTTTTAAGCTTTAATTATTAGTTTAATTGCTCAAACTTTATGCTGCATCTTAAATTGCAATAAATAATACAATTTATGCCATTATTCTTCGGTTAAAAAAATCGATACAAAATAATAAAAGAATTTAAATAATAAAAACTATTATGTTTCAATAAAAACGGTATATTCAAATAATATATATATATTACCAACATATAATTTTATTAAATGTATACATTTTATAAAATAAACAAATATTGTTAAAACTTTAATAAAAAATTATTTTATATATTTTACAATTTCCATTCTGTAAATGAAATACATAAAATAAATTTTCTTTGAATTCTAAATTTTACGGTTTGTTACATTAAGAATTCATGATGTGTGCATAGTTTGTTTCTTTTTATATCAGCTAAAAACAAAATTTGAATTAATCTATCAGTACAAAATGAATATATTTAATGAAAAAGTTATTAATAATCAATGCAGTATTTTAAATAATGTATAAATGTTTACCACATTTTTTAATTCGTTGTCGAAATTTACATATAAAAATCATACCGCGAGCGTTGTCCATAAAAAAAGCTGAAGTTGTTTTTCTATTATATTTATAATTAATTGTTTGCATGCCAAATACTATATTGATTTAATTTGCCGTTTCACGTAAATTGTTTACTGCGCTTTTACATATTGTGGTATGTAACGTTTTTTCGCATTCATAAAAGTCCTTTGCTTCAACAGAAGTTAATTTATAAAACACAATTTCAGTTAACTGAATAATTATTCATTTTTTTATTCATGATTCACATGTGATTATGTCTCAGTTTTTGTGTTCGTAGAACATTTTGTAGAAATTTTTTATCTAATTCCAAATAGTGGGATTGAATTTTTCATTTGATTGGTTTATTTTTTTCATTTCTAATGATAATATAATTAAAAGATTAAACATTTTCACAGCAAGTTACCCGATATTTTATTATTACTCAAAAAATGTTATGGCGGATTATCATATAATGTTAGTATATAATAATTATTTTTAACATTAAGTATACCAAATAGTTTTATTCACAGTTATGTATCCGATACTACTAAAATAGACCTTCATATTAGTCACATCAATGATCTAGAAAAAATGTTCACGCACAAATTGAAAAACACTTTAAATACAAGAGCAAAATTCGTTTCTACAACTTGTACTAATCTTACAGTTCAAACTTATACTCAGTATGAAATCGACATTCGTGAATCTCTAACTTGAGATCATTCGCCAGAAGTGCAATACTATGTAAAATCAATTTGTAAGTAAATTATACATAAATGTATATGTTAAACAGTGTTTAATGCTCTCTGTCTCTTGGTCTACTAGGCAGCTCAACTTTTTATAAATAATTTGATCATGACTCCAATACAGATCATTATAAAAGTTCACACATGAAAACCAAATCGATCACTGAAAAAAAATGTGTACTGTAACCAAGTATATAATATACGTGCAAAAATTGACTTGAATAAAGTATATTTTCACTTGAAATAAGCCAAATATACTTGATTCAAATATAGGATATACTTCAAGACGTTCAATCATATTTATCACTTCATTCAATATTTTTCTTGATTCAAGATGCCTAGTTAAATTATTTTCATTATAATGCAGTTTAATATGACTTTTTTATCAATATTATGTTACGCAAAATAGAAATAAGATATCAAAACTCCCGGTGATGAGCTTTTAGAAAATTCAGATAATTATTAGTCTACCATAATTGTTATTGAAATTAACTGAACTATTTTTTAATCATTAAAATCCATGATTTTTTTCTAAAAATTATTTAATTAATAAAATATACTTTTTGTTTCAGGTAATGCAAACAGCATTTCAGTACTACAAATTACGTGAGTAAAGATTTTCGTAACACGAGCGTGAAAAATGGACATTTTTATTATACTTTTGAGGGAATGAAACCGGCCCATTCTATCTTACTTTCATAAGAGGCTACAAGTCAAAAAGTGAGACGAAAGTGCGTGATTATTTCACCCTTTTATATACTAATGAATTTTTTTCATATTTAAAAAACAATCATGTAATATTAGTATTTTTCTAGCAAAAGTTTGATGGTCTTGAAAAGAAATAATTTACTAAGTTTCTCGTCGATTTTCGATCCATCATTGAAATATAAAATTAAAAAATATACTTCAATCCCGGGTTTACTACAAGAAAGTCTGCGATCTACTAAGAATCTTGACGCTGGGCCTTATATAGACAGTAGAAGAACGCCCAGCGCCACCATGAAAAAATGCATTATAACGTCTTTCAAAGCTTTTGAAAACAATGTGCGTGCACGGAGGAAAATTTTATGAACTTTTCATATGCTAGTTGCGGAGATAAACATTAAAGGTTATTTACATCAAAAAAGTCAAGAATTTTATCTTCACAACTTGCATAGGAAAATACTATGGTTTTTCACTGTGCACTCGAAAACATCGTGCGCATCTCAGAAAAAGGTTGTGAACGCACGATGAAACCCCAAGCCCTCGAAGCGCGAACGAAAAAATTCGAGTGACGCATGACCAATAGCAGTACGCCATCTATAAGCACACTTAGAACAAATCGCGTTGTTAAATTAACTATATGTTCATGGTTAAAGCATTTATAGTTAATACAAGTGCAAATATAGTCATTACAACTAGAATATCAGTTAATGTGACTATATTCACGTTAACTTTATTTTCTAGTCAGTTTTATGGTCAACTCAATTTATGAAGTAGAACTGACTGAAAAAATGATTTGTCTAAATCAAAACAGTTGAAAAACGTAGTAACGTTTTCCACTAATGTGATAGTTTATAATTAGATATAAATCATTCTTTGTAAAAAATTTAAAATCATGAATTATAATAACTGATACTTTAATATACTGAAGATTCATTCATTAAAAAGGATAATACTTTAATTGTTTGATTTAACATCTACATATTTACGGGTGCGTATCGAACAAAAAATTTCGTTTCTATAACCATCAATTACAATAACTGTCACGTATGGTTAAGTTTACTACATTTCCGAGTTGACATTACTCAGTTAGAGATAAGTTGACCAAAAAACCAACTAAAATTTTATAGTAAAGGTTACCAATTTTTTGTCTGAGTGCACAACGTTTTAACCTGTAATTTCTTTACCGTGTATAAGGGAAGCGAAGCTGCGCGTTGATTAGTCCGGAGGTATTCTTTCCTTTTTATATATAAAGGCAAGCATGTTTTATCGCACCGCCAGTCTCTGGTTGGCCTTCATACTGTGTTCATCCGGGAAATAAAACGAAAAGCTAATTTAATATTTTCATATTTGCTTTCAACGTTATCGAACAAACGATTTTGAAACAAAAATAATGAATTTTTATTAAAAAAATATATGACATTTTAAAATAAAATTAATATGAGATTTACCTTTAGTGAATTTTTCATTGAGAGTCACTTTTTGTAAACTGCTAGTTAAATATACTATGGATTAATTTAACCGAAAAATTTAAATTAAACTTTAAAATAAAAAGTTACACATACATCTTCCCTAGTAGATTGTTTTTGGGCACCATATGGGTTTTTGCCCACTTTGAATATTAGACTATTTGGCCCAATGATTTTTAAATATATTTAAATATATTAATAAGGTGTCGCGTGACGCATTCAAACGTAACTTTTTAATTTAATGTTACGTCAACTCTTTAAAAATAAAAAATTGGTCAATATATATTTCAGAACTAAATTTTTATTTTTAACTCCCTCATAGTACGCCCCGCTGTGAATTCAATGTCTCAATTCAAGTCGGGTATATTGTGATAGTTAAGCATTTATATATATATTTTTTTTTATTATTTCTTGTTTAAATGTCTAAACAACGTTTCTTGACATATGTTTTAACACGTGTTTCTAATAAAATAACTTTTACCACTATCAATTTTTTTTTAAACTTTTATAATTTTAAAATAATCTTTCACATAAATAACTTTTTTTATATAGTTTACGATTGTAAAAATAATTCTAAACTCCAAATTATGTAAATTGACTGTTTTAAGGATTATTCTTTAATGTTTCTTTCTACTTTAAATTTTTAAACAAATACTTTTAGAATATAATATTTTTTTGATTTATAACCTTAAATTTTTTTGTATCTTCTATCAAAAACCTAAACATTAAGTTTTATTTTA
>JABFPM010006082.1:0-10541 GCA_022817325.1 Idris sp. 1 HC-2018
GGCAAAAAAGAAACTTGTTTTTTAAATTATTTCAACTTCAGTAGCTAATTACATTTAGCGATTAATTGTACTGCAAAAATGTTGAGGAAGTTAATATAATTTCTGTCTGTTAAATTAGTTATAATAATTATACATATATAACAATTATTATTATTCTAGACAAAAAAAGTAATGGTTACTCAAATAGATAATAATAAGTATTGAATTATTGTATTACGAGTTATATAATTGTGTTAAATTTTATCGAGACAACTATGAATTTCAGTGATATTACATATAATTTCATAGATTATAATTGAAAATTGAAATTAAAGACAGATTTAAGATCTAAATTATAATAATTATTTAATACGTTTAAATTTTATCACATGTTTAATTTTAATCAGTAATTTTAAGTTAAAATTAATTAATAAAATAAATTTCAAAGACTTTTTATAAATGAATTTGCATTGACGTGCATTAATATTTTAGATGGCCATTAAATTTTGAAGTTATTTATTAATACCCGATAATTAATTTTGAGTGATTTGTGCCATAAAAAAATCAATAAAAGCCTTTTAAGGTTTTATTAATTAATATTTTAAATTATAATTTAAAAATTATATTAAAGGACTTTTTTGTCCAAAAACTTTATAAACTTAGATACAAAATATGAATATTTGCCAAATCATTTTCTAATTCCAAACACATATCACACTAAATTCTCTGTGAATTGTAAGAGAAACAAGACTTTGAGCATATTTTAACTATTTCCAGATTATTTATAAATTTTATTGGTCTGTTTTTAGACTGGAATTAGTCTAAATTTAGTTAGATCCCAAATAATTTCTGGCTGAATTGATACTAATGTTTAGAATTATTTCAACAAAACGTTGACATCATTTCAGCAAAAAGTTTTTATTTTTTTATTTAATTTTGTATGTAATATAAGTATAACACATATAATGAATTTCATTTTAAAAGTTTTAGTACAAATTAAATTTTATGTTCTTTTAACACTAGAACTACCAAGGTAGCCAATTTGGCTCCGAGCGGTTTTAATTTTTCTATAACTTTGTCAATTCTTAATGTAATCTAAAATTCTTTTGTGACTTTTAATTATTTTTAATTTCCTTCATTTTGGCGGAAAAATTTCTTATTTCTTATTTGTTATGAATATTTACAATTTCTATTTACAAATACTTCTGGAACTACCAGGGAGCCAATTTGGGTCCAGAGCCGTTAGAGCTGTTTTTTGAATTGTTTATTGCATTTCTTGATTAGAAAAAAAATATTTATGAACAATTCAAGCATAAAAAATAATATTTGAACATGAACAATTTAATTTTTATTAAAAAAACATTTTTTTCAAATTTTCTAAAATTTTATATCATTTTGTAATTTAATTTTGTCTGACTATTTAATACTAAAAAATGTTGTTTTATTTATAATGTAATATGAAAAAAAAAACTTTAGAAATCATTTTCCTACAATAAATTTAAAAAAAACACAATTTAACATTAAAAAACCGCGCGGAGCCAATTGGCTCCATGGTAGTTCTAGGAGGGATCGAAGAGTCAGGTATTGTGAGTGTTAAGCCAAATGAAATTTCTTATAACATCGCTTGAAAATTTATTTGTTTAACATAATTTAAACATAAATCCATCATTTAAACCAGGATTAATGTTTATGCAGGTTAATAAAACATTTAATTTCACTATTCTTAGCAATTTTTAATTTGCTGAAATTAATGACTTGTTTTTTTTAAATTAATTTTTAACTTTCCCAGTAACTGGAAACCGATTGGCCCTATTCAAAGAAGTTGTTATTCAATCGGGTTTCAATACGGTTTCTGATTCGGGTGCAAAAACGATAGAAAAACAATCGCTTTGAATGCGTCAAAATCTCAAATTGAATAGTCAAAAAAACAGTCGGATGCAATGTAATTTAACCGGGTGCCAATCCCAATTGAAAGCAAGGCTCTTTTAGTGAAAAATTAATGAATAATTTGAATCATAAAGTAAACATTTAAACTAATTGTGTATTTATTACTTTAATGTATTTATTAATTTTTTGAATTACTTATATATTACTTAAATAAAAATTGAATTTTATAAACGAAAAAAACTGTAAAATGTATGTTATATTTAAACAAAATCATCAAAATAGTTTTAATAAAGCATTATAAATAATTTTGTAAATCATATTTTTTAGACATATAAGTGTTCAAAAATATTGTTTATTTCATTTAATACATATTGATTGATTACATACATATACTGAACACATCTTAGTATTTTTCAGACGCATAGCTACAAATAATTATAAACATTGAGCAAGTTTAAAATAATAATTTTAATAAAACACAAAATACATGAGTATTAGAAAGCGAGGATTCCAAACAAATTTTATCGTTAGAAAACATTTTATGTAAAATTAATTTATTAACTGTTGAAATAAAATCATGTTTGTGTAAATTACTGTTCTCAACTAAGTCAATTAATTTGTTGGTTGCTCAATGTTTATACTTATTTGTTGCTATGCGTTTGAAAAATTACAAAATAAATAAATAGGGATTGGCATCCGATTGAATAACAACTTTTTTTGAATAGAACCAATCGGTTTCCAGTTACTCAGTTGAAAGCATCAATAGCTTTAGAATTTATAAAAGTAGAATTTGAAAAAAATTCAGTGTAATTTTAGAAAAAAAATTACGAAGATCACAGTTAAAAGCAAGACATTAAATTTGTAATCTCTATAATATATTTTAGCTCACAATTTTGAATAATCAGCATATTTAAATTGCCTGGATTTTTAAAAACAATTTAATTAAAAATGATATTCAATTACTAATGGAAATTTAATTTTTATAATACCTTCTGAAAATAAAACTTAAAGATAATTGAATTTTACAATTCCTTAAAACTAGGACTTTAATTGAAAGTGAAATATTAAATAAATAAATCATATCTCATGAACTTGTCGAAAATCACGTCGTGCACGCACAGTAGGTGGTTTCTATTTGACTTTTACATATTACAATTTGTGTCGGCAGGACAAGTTTCATACTTTAGCAATGTCAAACTGTTAATTGAAAATAGGTCACGTTATCGCAGAACAAACTTAGTTAAGACAATTAAAATTATTGAGAATAACAAAGTGCACATCAAATAAACTTTATTGATCATTTTCTATAAATAATCTGTTAATTCATTTTTATTATTCACAATTAAATAATAAATTAATTTACATGTGCATTAAGAAAGATGTATCTAATTAAATTTAATTAAAAATATTTTCTTCTTTTGATGGAAAAAAATTATATAATTTAGTTTCTTTGTTATACAGCAATAATTTGCTTAAACTAATTAAATGCACTTTTAAAACTAATGTAAAATTACAAATAAAATTAAAAAATTAAAATAATATGCGAAATAAATATGATTTTCTTGTATACTTTGGACAATAAATGTACTTGGATCTTAAATGAAAATTCTTGTACATGTACAACAAAATATACAATACTTACATTTGAAAGGTTAAGAAAATGTATAAGAAATTTATTGTACATGTAAAAGAAATAAGCTTCTTGTATATGTGTTACGTCCCAATCGCGAAATGAATCAGTTTAGACTATTGAAATGAATCATGGTCAGAAAATTGACTATTTCACGAAATGGGGTGGTGCAATGAAGTTATTTCACTGTCTGGGTCAAGGTAAATAATCAATAAATAACATCAATTAAATTCAATGAATTAATGGTTGCAAACACAATGAATTATACATTGGTGAAAAATTTATAAATAAATCTGCCTAATTGAGGATATATGTATATTTTAATTTTTCGGAATCATTTTTTATATTTTTTCAGGAATATATTTATATTCTTTCGTAAAAATGGATTTAGGATGTCAAAATATTTACTAATAACTGCAACTAAGTCATTCATTTTAAGTTAACAAAATTTAATAAATAAAGTTGAAAGAATTTTGACTACTGCAATGCTACTGTATTGTCTAATTTGATTAATCCTTTAAGGACGGCACTTATTTCTACATCGAAAACACAATTTATTGCTTCTTTCGGATAATATTCATCAAAAAAACTCAGAAAAATGGAGAATTTTTTGTTTTTTTGTTTGCAAATTATTTATAACAATTAATCGTTTACAACAAAAAATATAGTTGGAGTCTTAAAATTAGATGTACTGGACATTGCAGTATCATATAAATTTACAATTTATTGTTTATTCTCAAAAAAAAGTCAAGGAAAACGAAATTTGGAAATGTTGCAATTGCAACATCCGTTCCTACAGGGTTAATAGAAAAATTTATGAAAAACTGCTGAGTGGAAAGTTTTTCGAGAAACCTTATAGTAAAAGATCGAACATTTCGACAACCACTACTGTATGCAACTATTAATACATCAATTTTCTGGTTACTTTTCTGACCATTTCGTGAATAGGTTAAGTCAATTATTTATTTCGCGAATTCTTCAAAAAATGGTTCATTTCGCGATTGGGGCGTAACATATGTACAAGAATTTTGTTGTACGTTTTTTAAGCAATATTATCATTAATTTCTTCACAACATTTTTCATGAGTAAAAATAAATTGTAAATTGTTTTGCATAAATAAAAACTTATTTGACTGTGCACCTTAAAAAGTGCAGTTTAATGCACCAATTTTCCATCGCGGAGAAACCAAATGTTTATTTATTATTTATTCCATTAAAAATAAGTTTTATGCATAAAATATTTTTGTTGCACTGCAATGTACCTGGTGTAAATCCCATGCAATATTTCATGGTTTAAATTTGACTGCTTCGCACCAAAAAGTATACTACTTTCAAACCAATATTCATTTTACACCAACTGTACACCATTTTTACACCATAATTTTTGTTTGGATTGTTAACCAATGGATTTCAAAATTCGATATAATTAATGTCTGCACTTTCTGCAATAAATTTCAGGATTTGCGACCGGTGATACTTCAACTGTCTACGTTAATGGCCATGTTTGTCACTGCGACGACACTTTTTGTCGTAACTCAATTTCCATCGACGCTGACGTCCACGCGGAACAGATGTTTCGTGGGGATAACAGCCGCGGTGATTTTAGGCCTCTGCACCTTGGCCCTGAACGGCCCGATTCCCGTGTTCGTCGGGGTGCTTTGCAGTATTGCCGCGCTGCCGCGCATCAAGAATCAATTTTCGTCAACTTTCGGATACGCATTAATTTTTATCTACACCGGAAAAAGTCTGGGTTTCATTTGTTTTTACGAAGAAACATCATTATACGAGGTTAATAAATCATAAAATATAATAAAATCTACATCTTCTTCTTGAAATTTGAACAGAAAAAGAAAAAGTTATTAAATTTTAGATTACACATTTATTATAAAAAATTGATACAGTTGGACCTCTCTATAACGAACTTCTATAAAGAAAAATCCTCTATAACATACAAAAAATTGTCGTACCTCTTGAGAAACTGTCTATACAATGTAAAAATGTATGAGTTTATAACGAAGAAAAAAACGAGCAGAAAAAACCTCTATAATACGAATCATGATAACATGTATAATTGTTCATATTTTTATTTTGATTTATGTATATTTTTGTAGGATTAACAAAAAATTAAAAATATTTTTCCTGCGAGATACTAAACGTTAAAACGTAAAAAATACAAATTTCTTCAAAATATGTTGTCATAAAATTAAACCTTTTTGAAACGAAATTCAAATTTCTAAATTTCAATATTGCGTAACCTCCATTAAAAAAACTCTATTCAGTGAAAAATTTCACCTTCCTCTTGAGATTCATAATAAGGAAGTCCTACTGCATTTTATTTTACAATAAATGTGTACAGTAAAATTTTATTTTATTTTATTTTCTTATAATAAGTTCTTAAAAGATATCTTATATTAAGTTTTTATAAGTTGCATTTTGGGTGATTAAATTTTGATAATAATGTTTTAACGAATAAAGTTGTCTCGTAAATTTTAGTTTTCATTACTATATGTAAATCGATATACACTTAATCCGTTTTATTATGGAGCACGGTTAAACAGAGTCACATAATCTAGTTACCTCAATGTATAATATAATATATATTGATATATTAGGCGTGCTTTAGTTAATTATGAATAGTTATTATACTGCTTCGAGGTGTAATAAGATTATAATTCTTGTTTATATAGCTGTTTACTGAAGGATAGGCCTAATATTTTTAGCACAAATTACTCGGTTTTTGCTTTCACAAATTAAATTTTATTATTTGCTGCCAAATTAATTTGATCTATTTATTTGTTTAAAAGAAAAAAAAAGAATTCTCAATATAAAATAAAATTTAAAAAATACAATTTAAGTTAGTTCATATATTTCACTAAATCAATGGACAAATAAAAATGTTTTTTTTTTAAATATCGTCAGGTATTGCTTTGATTTTCTTTTGACAAATAAACTTTGGATATTAACTTTAATTAAATTGTAAGATTACTATGAAAGTTCTTTTATTACATTTTTCATTAGAATATGCAATGTGATATTCAATAAAATCCTCCTTGAAATTTCATATCTCTTTATGATTTATCTATTACGAAAACGTCAGCAATTCATAACAGGAAATACCTGTTATGAAAACCTATAATGCTTTAACTGGGTATATCCGTGCATAAATTCCGATTGAAAATCAGCAAATTTTCTTGCAAAAGTGACTTCAGTTTAAATATAAAATATCAATATTTACTATAAATTATTAATTTAACAAGAAAGTATAAAATATTATTTAATTTAAAGTTCAAGCATCTAAATTTGCGTATTTAAAAAATAAATTAAAACCCGTGACATGTGTCATAAAAGTTTGTAATTATAAAAATAAATTTACTTTTTAATTATCTTTTTAGGCAGCCGGTGACGCATTACTTCTATTTGTGGCTCTGGTTGCGGGACTCTATTACAGGATCCTCACAGCGAGAGCTCATCGCAAAACGTTTGCTGGTACGAAAACCATCATCGAGTCTCGAATAAAACTCGAATGCGAAAGAGAACAGCAGGAACAGCTGTTGGTCAGCGTGATTCCAGCATACATTGCGGCAGAAGTGAGTCTGTCTGAAGGCAATTTTGCCGGAAATAATTATTATACATAAATCTTCATAGTGATGAGACGATTGAAAAGAATTTTTTCTCGATTGTCTCAACCCTAATTATTTATCGATTAATCGCCAATTTTATATTACTATTCATTCCTTCGACCATTCAGCTTTTGTGATTCTGTAAAGGAGGAGGGAGGGAGGGAAGAGGGTGGAAGAACCGAAATTATTTATTTTATTATAACGGCCTCATAGACGTTTGTATATAGAAAAATATAAAATATTTATATATTATATATTTATCTTATATAAATGTATAACAAACAAAACATATTCTAAAAGTTTATAAAAAAATATAAACCAGTTTATATTTAATATATATGTTGAAAGTTTATATTATGAATATATAGAAATTTTGTAAACGAGTTTATATTTTACAATATATCTTACAAATATATTGATATATCGTATAAATATAATGAAATAAAAAAGGACAACTGTTTTAATCTCTGTTTTGCGCAGACTGATATTTCTACACTGTTCTGTATTGTTTAATTTTTCCAACTTTAATACCTCGTAACTTTTTTATTTCTAATTTTGCACAGAAACCGCTCAAGTTCTGTGCATTAAATACTACCAGAACAAATTATTTTCATACCAATAGGTGTGTGTTGGCATAATGTAGACCTTACCTTGTAAATTTAATTTCAGTAACTTGAGTTATCTTTAATTTGGAAAAAAATAATATTTTAAATTCAATTTATTTTAATTTAAACAAGATTTTTATCATTTAAAAGCAGGTTTTGTTATCAAAATTGTATGAAATTTTTAATTGTAAATGTTCATTCAATTAAAATGTTACAAAAAAATCATCGAATAATAATTATGAATTTTAAATTATTAAAATTAAAAAAACTGATAATAATTATTTCCGGTAACAATAATTGTTCATCATATAGAATTACTATTATTTCTAACAAAATTTACTTTTCTTAAAATAATAACAAAAAAATTAGTCTTAAGAAACGGGTCGAAATGATTTTTTCCATAAAATGTGAGCAAAGTGACCTCAGGAGGCTTCCCAAATCGAAAAAATTGGTCTCCAAATTAGAAGTTGAAAGGAGGCTGAAAAGAGGTTGAAGAGGTTGAGAAGAGTGCAAAAATGAAAAATTAATGCAAAATGCAAAGAGGTTAAAAATTTATGAGAAAAAAAGAGGTCGAAGAGGTTGAAAGGAGAATGGAAATAATTAAAAAAAGGAGACTGAAGAGACTGAAAAGAGACTGAGGAGGTTCAAAATTTCGACTCGGGTTAAGTCACTCACGTGAACCCTGTGGAAGCCTAATATTATCTCAAAATATTCAAATTTTTATTATAAAAAAAGCATTGAAAAACCTTTTGTGAACCGGTTAAAAACCGATTTAATTTCTAGGCTGAAAACCGTTTTTACGATTTTTAGACTAATCGAAACCGAAATCGAAAAATTTAAATAACCAATACATCTACCGGAATGTTATTTGATTCAGTTTAAAGTTACCACTTATTTATTTTTTTGTTCGTTTTAAAAAATCTGTTTGCATCAGCTATGCGATAACTGCATGAGAGCCAAATAGACTTAACTTGATTTTGCACTGCGTGTACCATACTAAGATTTTTATCGAGACTTTAAATATTTATTAAATATTTCAAATTAAACTAAATAGATATCAGTATAAATATCAAGTCCAAAAAAGTTGATAAAATTAATAAAAATAAAAAACAATTTTGTTATAAAAATATATAAAATATATACTTTTATTATAAACATTTATATAAACATTTTATAAAGAAAGCGAAAATACGGTAAGTCAACAGTTTAAATATTCGAATATAAAATTTTTATACAAGTAAATATAATTTGTCTTTATAATTCTGCCGTCAAATTGTCGTTGTTAATTAAAACTTTGATAAAATTAATTAAAGTTTGCCCAATTTAACATGCAATCTTTTGCTAATGCTCATTACAATGTTAATTATTTTGAGAATCAAATGACATAGCAGTCGAGGTAAAATTATTTAGTACTGAATTATAGATGGAACATGCAAAATCACTTAATTCGCTATTTAAAATTCTCCTCAATTTTTCAATTTTTTGTATAAAACGTCCATAAAAGTAGAAAAAGGAGTTGTTAATGAAAACAATCGCAAAGAAAAAATGAGATAAGATTCTTTTAACTTTTATGAAAAACTTAATTTTACAGTATTTTCATTTTCTTCTGTGTAGAATTATAAAATAAATTTTATGTATATGTTACGCCTCGATCATGAAATTGTTCATTTGGATAAAACAATTGTCCAGTTAATGTACTGGACAGCCTTCAAAAATGAATATTAAAACACCTTAATACAATCTGTAATGAAAATAATATTAAAAAAATATAAAAATCAATTTTATTCAAAATTCATTTACAATGAGAGAATTATGATTTTAAAAATTACGATCAGTGCTAGTAAACTAAATGCATAAAGCACTTATTACATTATATTTAATCATTATTTAAAAGGATTATAGCGGTGCTAGAAGTTTTTCAAATAACGTTTGAACTTTTTTAAACAATATTTAAAAAAGTTCTATCACTGCTGGTTTTTTTAAAATGGTGATTGAATATAATCTAATAAGTGCTTCATGCATTCAGTTTACTAGCACTGATCATAATTTTTAAAACCATAATTCTCTCAGTGTATTCAAATGATATTTTGTAGATGTATTCAAAAATGTTTCATTTTTCAAATCTAAAATAACATTTTTAACTATCAAGTACCCCTCTGTTTTTGTTATGTAATGACAAACTGGTTTAGGTATTCTTGCTAAAAAATTTATAATAAAATTATTAAGAACAGTGCAACAGAAATTTCTTAATGTACTGTGGAAAATCAAAATATTACTCTAAAATATATTCGAAAATCACAATAAATCTTAATAAAACTTTCTTAATAATTCATAATAAGTAATTAAATTATAAGAAAACAGTAAAATTTAACGCAAAAGTTTATAAAATAGTTCATTGTCTTTACTTATAGTGAAAAAAATGAACTATTTATAATTGCTAGCACTTCATTATGCATTTTTTTAATAATTTAATTTCTTATTATGAACTATTAAGAAAATTTTAAAAAAAATTATTATAAGTTTCTAAAATGTTTTAGAGAAATACTTTACCCTAGTAGAAATGTAACAGGGCTAGCCATGGCAAAAATGTGTCCCTGATCAGGATAGAAAATGGAAGCCTGACTGTTTGGCTGCCTGATCAAAGCCATTTCAGGCCCTGAACTCATTTTATTAAGTGCTAGCAAAGTTATCTAGAACAAGGCATTCTTATCAGGCCCTTAAAAGATTTTCTAATTAAGTACCAATACAAAGCGTGACGGCGGGTATTGTTATGGTCCTGATCAGAAATTTAATTACGGCGACAAAATAGTTACTTGACCAG
>JABFPM010006083.1:0-10541 GCA_022817325.1 Idris sp. 1 HC-2018
ATCACAAAAAAACAGTAAATTTGCAATCAATTCGTGCTACGCAGGCAGGTGCGTTTAAACGGACGCTCAAACGTTTGCGTTTGCGTAACGTATTACTTTTCGTGTCCATTGTGAAGGAGCCTTAATGGTTCATTCGGGAATTTCAACCTTTTCTCTCCGCGCGCGGCTATCGCGATAGTATCGATAACGCGGCGTGAATAAAGTGCCCGATCACGACAAAGATCGCTACTGTGCGCAACACACATACTGCGGGGCATTACTAGTCTTTTTTTCTTTCTTTCTTTCTTTTTTTTGCAGATTTCATTTCGAGATCGTTTTCGTTACTCCGCCACAAAATGCAGCTATGATTGTATTTCATTGTTCGTTGGGTGTTTTGAAATTTATTTCAATTTATCACGATTTTTTCGACAAGCTTTCAGCGACAAGCTCGCACTTTCTTTTTGGCTTTTTGTAGCTGGGTATGAATAAGAAATTTTTAATGCATTGCATGCAAAAAACTTGAATATTTTTCCGTAATAAATTTACAAAGGAATAATCATTGCCGGAAGATACGATTTAAACACTAGGACTTTTTTTAAATCATGTTTAATCAATTTTAAATAATTTTTGCAAAAACGAAAATATTTGTTAACAATTAGATTATATTGTATACTTTACGAGTTATTTTGCGAAGCTTTTATTAATTACAACTTTGTTGAAGTTTATATTATTTTTCAATATAAATGTAATTAAAAAGGTTAGGAAGTATTAATAGATAATTTTAAATCCATAATTGTATTAATGTTTTTTGACATTAAAATTAAAAAAAGTTTGCAGTTAGATCAATTAAAATAATAATTATATATATATGTATATTATGAATCATCATACAACAGCAATAAGAAATAAATATTCAAATAAAAATTACCTTTTGATTACTTCGTTTCGCTTTTACACATTTTCTTATAAAACTTTATAGAGTTAATTGGTTAACAAATAATTCCAGCGAATTCGATTTCTCAGTGTATTTTTTCTTTGTACTACCAAAAACACCTTTACAATTTTATCTACACCTCAAATACAACGAAGCAGCTTGAGTAATATTTTTCAAAAAAGACATTTATTTTACGGCTTATTGTCAAAAAAAGTACAAAAGTTTCGGCCTCCTTCATATTTTATGATCGATCTAGAAATGTCTAAATTCCTTGTCCTTTCTTTGTCATAGTGGACCCAAAGGTCCAAGCAAGCATGTGTAATTTGCAAACTAATCCGGCTAAACCTTTCTTTTAATAAAGAAAATGGTGTGCAGGCTTTGTCACCTGTTGCACACAAATGCATCTTTGTGATCGAAGAAACCGAACGAGGATTTGGCTGAAAAAAGAAGGCTCCGAATCCCAGAAGATGAAGGACGAAAAAAAGAGATGGAGAAAAGCCATCGAAAACGGTGGCCTTTTCGGCAAAATGCTTCATATATAATATTATAACGAGAGTGCTCATTAGGGATATGACAGATGCCCGGGCAGATACGGAGCCGCATAGCGCGTCCAATATATATTCGGCCCCGCTACCTGTTGGGACGCACACGTGCGCGCAAATTCACCCATTTTTTTGGTCCGCGACGACGTCTCCAAGCGAAAAAAAAGGGAGCGACATTTCCATATTATTCAAATCGGGATGCTGGACCCTTTCGCTTCGGTACGGAACGCGACGTGCCGCTGCACGGCTCGCGGTGGTGTTGGGCCGCTGACATATTTATCGGCAGCCGCGGCACCTGCGAGAGAAGCGCGGAGCGCTCTTTTGTCCATTTTGTATGCCCCGCGGTCAGCATACCGCTCGATCCAACGCTTTACCCGGCCGCGATCTCCTTTTTCTCTCTCTTTCTCTTCCTTGTTTCTTTCTGTCTCACTTCATAAAGGCCGCTGCCTTTACATCGTGCTTTTCTTCGCACTTCTGTGTATCGTTATTACAACACAATTTTCGATCACTTTAATAGACAAAGAATTAACAACAAAAATTAGTTTAACAATTTTTTTTTGTTTTTATTTTATGTTGTTTTTACAAAGTTATATATTTGAGAAAATCCATTTTTTCACCGTTTAGTTTGTAAACAATTCCGAAAGGGGTTTTAACAAAAATCTAAATAAAAAAGAACTGTGTACAACTTTTGCAATATTTTTAAAACAAAAAATTTAAGATTTAAAATTGAAACAGAAAATTAATTTAAGAAGACTCTTTGAATTAAAATTAAGTTAGTTTATTGATGTTTTTTAATAAAGTCAAATAGTTGAGAAAAAAATTGTTAGATTTTGTCACCGTTTAGGTTTTGGGAAATCTCTAAAGGAGTTTGCAAAGAAATTGAAATGAAAAAGTATACTGTGACAAATTTGTGTAAACTTGGCACAAAATTGTAATCTTTTGATCAAAAATCGAACTTGTGACATTCAGTTTTTATCATGATCAGATACTAATAAGGAGTTAGAAGTTATGTTACCAATTACAGACTAATATAAGTAATTAGTGCAATATCAACTTTGTTTGAACCTCTCACAATAATAAAAAGCTATACAAAAACTAGTTTGGCTATATATATATATATATATATATATGAAGAATATCTACAGAAGCCAGCAGAAAATCGAACACATTGTTATACAAGGAATAAACTATTTCTTATTCGATATAATCCATTAAAATTAACCTTATAAAATTATTATTATGAAATTCTTGAAATTATTTTGAAGCTTTCTGAACGCTATAATAAGAGTTAATTACCTATTTGTAAAAAGAATATTTATCAATTTAATGTTACTTATAACTTGCACAGAAATGTTGAAACGAAACTTTTCTGCAAGTATCTATTTAGATGTTATACAATGTTAACTTTCATAAACTATGTTTTACAAGATACAATCTCTTGAATAAGAAAATAATTCATCTGAAAAATGTTAATTACTTAAAACTAAACTTCTCCAGTGCATTTAAAACTGCACTACTGAAGTTGGTGTTAGCAATTTCGAATTAGTCGATTCAGCGTAAAATGATTGAACCGAGATAATTCTCTTTCATCATTAAATCTAAAATCAAATAATTTTATCTTTTCAAAGGTAAATTTTTGAACTCGTAATTATTAGCTACATTTTTAATCCTTTCTCGAGTATAAATAAACCAAACTTATCTGATATCCTTTTTTCTTCGACATTTTTAACAAAAAGTAAATTTTTAAGTTTAAATTACTGTCCGAATATGGTACAGACTTTTGTTTTTTTGTTCTTCCTATTATTTCGTGAATGCTGCGAATGTATTTAATTATACACAAGTTAGTTATACGTAAATTATTTTCGCAGCTCGGTTATAATTCAATCTTAACAGGGTTGAGAAATCGGCTCTTAATCGTTTTTGCAAGTTCGTCGTAAATCGAACGCGCGTGATTCCTTTTTTTTGGCCCAACGGTGACCTCGGCAGCGTGGCCCGATACCGGGACGCTGACTGTACCCGACGATGTAGTTATCGACCATTCCCATCAGCAGCTACCGCGATACGTGACCGAGCATGTTATTGTTTTTCTCTATCTCTTCGATGATGATGCTAGGTGTGAAGTTTATATGCTATTACGCTGCCTGTTTTCTCCGCAGGATTGCTTTATACATGATGCCCGATGCTTATCGATGAATTATTCACTCAAGGTCGCAGAGTTTGCTTTTTGAATTATTGCAAAAAGCGGTCCACTTGATAACTTATTATTTCACAAAATGTAATAAGCGAAATCCAATTTCCTTTTTACTTTTTAAACAAAACAACATTTCTCTTTTTACTTTTTAAACAACATTAAAATTCTTGTTTACTTTTTGAGCAAACTAATTTATTCCCTTTTTTATGACAAAATGTTTACAGCAAAATAATTAATTACAATTGACAAAATAATATGACTGCGTTGTAACTCATTAAACAACATTTGAACAAGAGTTTGGAAACGGGCAAAGATAAACACCGAGGCAGCTTCATTACGTGATATGATACACCTGAATAAAATGATTAATAGAAATCAAAACGAAACTAAAGCCCAGAGGATAATGTCCTGATGCATATGTATGTACGTGTGCGTTTGTCGATACGGCCTTTGGTTTCCAGTTGACCCGTTGTTTTCGCTCGGCTATGCTGCAGCAGCAGCACATAGTTGATGTGCACCGCGTGTGTGTGTGTGTGTGTGTGTACCTGTCTATTGCAGGATACTCTGATCGTGCGATTCAACGTGAAGATGATTGTAGTTGCAAATGGGCAGTTTGCTTCAAAAAGCGAACCGAGGCAGGACGACATGCACCGACAATGCAAACAAAGTTGACCCAAACGTCCCGCCACTGTCACCTCTTTCTCACTCGCACACCCTTTGTCCCTCTCTCGCTCTCAGTTTGTGCCCCTACTCGGAAATACGAGCAAGGTATACAAATCCGGATCTACGCTGTAGCTAACGGGTAAATAGACCCCTTCGATGGACAATATATTTTGGTGAAACCCATTTTCTTTATTGCGGCAAAGAAGATGAAGTTGTAATACGTTGTAAGCCACAAAATTGATGTGATTTTGGATAATAAGAGTTTCTTTTGACGATTCTTGTTACTTTTTACAGAGACAGCAATTGCCAAGAAATACTGCAGGGGTGGTGAACGTAGAATCGCTACAGCACAGAGCATCGGTCAGTTAAACATGCGCATATTGCATGAAAGTGGTAACCAGAGGTGCCATAGGCACAAGTTATCGAAGGCATTAACGCCTTCGAGTTATAAAACATTCGGATTAACATCCGGTTCAGGCGTTACACAATTCTTCGACAAAATATTTACGTGCACTTTTGTTATCACTCACGTGTGAGCATTTCAAATGCATCAAACATTACACCTCGAAACAGTTATATTTATACAATTATGGGATATAGTTAATCATTAATTCAATGATCTTATAATATATTGTGGATGAAAAAAGAGGGTCCCTCAGTCATGTCACCGCGTTATAATCAGGATTCGTAATTGCATTGCCAAATCAGCCAATGGTGACTTTTGTTTCGCGGGACGATATTTCGTCCGAATGTGTTCGCCCATGTAAATCGATTCTCTCACCGTAAAAGAATTTTTTTGAGACGAACGAACGAAAGTTGTGCCGAAATATATACTATCGGGCCATTATTCTGTCGCAAGGAGGGTTCTCTCTTCTTTTTTTTCAACGTCGTCGTTCTTTGGCAAGGTTTTTTGGCCACACCGCGGACCTTTCGGGTTATTTATGTCCTTCTCACGCGGCGGGACTTGCGGCGCACGATTTTCAATAAGGGACACCTCGCAGAACTTTCTGTGAAAAGGACAATTTATCCTGCGGTGAATGTGAGCGCAATATATTTGCGCGCAAACCCTTCTCCACACTTTGCTGTGCTGCTGTTGCTACTGCAAATGTGGAGCAGCCGACAAATAATGTCCAATGGTTATTTGTGCGATTCAACTCAATATTGTTTCAACCGTTCAAATACCAATACAATATGCATCAAATGTGTCTGTGTCCCGTTCTCGCTAATGTCAGCCATCTCCATTCCAGTCTCTTTGTTCTGCATCCTCCTTCTGATTCAATTAACACTTTATATGCTCGGCTTTACTATTTTGTGATACTGCGGGTTCATTATTTAATATTTAATTTTCCTCTGGAAATATACAGAACCTACTCTCTTAATTAAAATGATATCAAATCAAATGTCAAACTCTTTTTTATTCCTTTCAGCTGAAATAATATTTTTTCAGCAAACTAAACCAATTGTACGGTTTAAAACAAAAGGATTTAATGTGTAAAAAGAAACTGGCGATAACGCAAAACTGCAGATTATCGGGAGAAAAAAAATATAATTCGAGTTCATTTAATTATAACACACTTTTAACGTTTACAGCAAATTTTGCGTTCTTTTTTTACGATTACTTGTACATATTAGAATGAAAAAAATGTCGCGAATTTGACCGTAACAGGGCCGGCAGTTAAATGTAAAAACGTGCAGCTAAGTAATTATTGTCACGAGTTACGTGTTAAAATTTTCACAACACACAACTGTACAATAATGTTCACGGCGGGCACGTTGCACATGCGCGTAAGCGTACGTACATGTACATGTGTATGCTAACTCATGCCGATTGAAGCGACATGCCACATCATTACGCTCCGCTAATTAATTGTGATTTATTGACTCCAAAATGTTTGTGGTGATCGGATGCAGCGCGAGAAAACGGCGCGGACCCCTCCTGCCTGAGATAAGGACATATTTTAGACGACACTCATTAACATAGGCTGGATGTTCTCTCGATTTAAGCGCGAGATTAAACACATACATGTATACACCCATATGTATATATTTATATATTTACATATACAAAAAGTCTGCTTTTATATATATATATATATTTAAACATATATTATTTAAGTGTTAAAATTACAATTTGTAATCGTCAGTCAGTTTCACACTCTGGAAATATATAACAAAATTGTATGTACAAGAAATGTTATTTTTTTGTTTTAATGCATTTTGTAAATAACAACATTTGAAAAAAAAATCGTCACTTGTGCTTTAGAGTATAAAGCACAACCACTTTGCCAATCGTAATGATTTTTGTAACGGATCAAGCACCGTTTAGGAAAGCTTGGCAGAGTGCCAATGTTTGGTTCAGCGTCACACTTACACCAACAACTGACATGTTTGCATATCATAATGATTATTATGTATGCGGAGTATACGTCTGTTCTATTAACTTTATTGTTCTTTAATCAATACGTGTAAACCAAAGGTTTATTAAACCCTAAAACAAATGTAAAATTAAAATTTTACTTAGAATTAAAGAATTTTACATTTAATTCAGTTTGGAATTGAATTAATTTCATTTTCAAAAATCTACGAATGCAGTAATAAACAAAGTTTTATTAAACCCTCAAACTAGTCAAATTTAATTCTTAATTAAATTTTTAAGTTTTGATTGAGTTTTGAATTAAATTGATTGAATGTTTTTTAAAAAAGTTAAAATGCAGTTATAAAAATTATGGTTCGAATTTCGGTCTGCATTGATTTTTTTGGTAGACTTTAAATTGTTGTTGTTTTTTTACTTGATAATGCGGTTTTCGTCTCGCGGGACATTCATTAGTTGCACGGCTTCGTTAAAAATGATTTCCCTTTTTGCGGCGCTCGACGCACTCGCGGCATGCGTGCCAAGAAGAAAGACAACTCGTACGATCTATGTACGGAAACGGGATATGTTATGCCGAGATGTGGTATGTCGTCGTAGTTGCCACCTGGAACACTTCCCAGCCCCACTGCTGTGTCTCACCTTGTTCGCGAATTTAATGCACTTTATATTATATAGAGTACAATGCATTTCAGTTTGAAATAATGTGTCACTCAAAAACTTTTTTTGTCTCTACCTTTTTCTCATTCTGGAAATGCAATCTAATAATAATTTTGTAGTAATAAAAGTTATATTTTTATTATAGTGTCATAAAATGATCATTTAATTGCATTAATAAATGAAAAGAAATTAAATAAGAGCTGAATTATGTATTTCTGCAAATATAAAATGTTTCGTGAATATCAAACGTTTTTGGGTTTTTATAATTATTTTTTATGATGAGAATGATTTAAGTTGCCAATTTGTAGATTCATTTAACAAACTAATAAAGATGAAAATATTTTTCGTGTCGAGAAATGCGAGATATTTTTGTTTAAAATATGTTCTCAAAACCTTTTCACGATTTCGGTGCATGTTTTCATTTTTTATGATGTAGTTTTAATGGCAGCAGCTATTTGTCGTGTCATAAAAAGGCACTGAACTCACCTTTAAAAAATTTCGAAAGATATAGTTTTTAATTAAGAGTACCTTTTCATAATCATTTATTGTTGGCTCACACACACACACACACACACACACACACACGTGTGATATGTTCGATTGTAAAATTCATAAAATATATAACTATCATCAATTTTCGTGCAGGTATAACCGACGAAAACATAGTATAACACTTTTTTTTATTTCCCTCTTTCATATAAAAACAAAATTAAGCAATTTTATATTTCTTATACATGTCTCAATATCTATGTAAAAAAAACATTCCTTTTTCAAATTAAATTTCAATTTTGAATAAAAAAAACTGCTCTATAATAGACAAAAATAGAGAACTGCCCTATAGTATATAAAAAATGTCACTCATTCCGCTTAATTGCTCCCATTTTCTGACTTGTCGAAATACTTCATAACGAATATCTCAGACAAAATGGAATTGTGGATGTTTATTGTAGTGAATCCAAACAAGTTGGACAAAAATATATACGATATCGAGTACGTTTGTCGCAGCTGTCACTGCGAGAGGATTTTTCTTTTAGCAGACAATTATGAGGCATGGAGTTTGAAATGCCTTCAGGCATGAATTTCGTGCAACAAGTTGCCCATACTTACACCCTAACTGGGCCAACAATGAGCACGACACATAGACCGTGCCGACTACCAGCTAGGCCTAAGAGTTGCTTCACGCAGCGTTGCGTAGCGCCGGGGTCCTTTAAACCGTTTAATCACGCATCGGCTCATCCTTCAAAATATTGTCGCATCGCGAACAAAAATTTGTCCATTTCTTTGAGACACCCCGTCAAAAACGATCGCATCCTATTGCCAGATTAGCGTGAAAATGGCTATTACAAAAAAAATTTCAGGTATAAGCACTTAGGATCCATTGTCACTTTTTGTATTTTTAAATTTCCCGCCAGTTTCGCTTTCTTCGTCAGAGTTGACTCTTTTCCCCACCCCTTAGAAGCGAATATTCGAGGCTTTATCTTTATCGTTATGCGCCGTTGTTTCAAGCTCCTTACGTCCAACACGAGGCCCCATTAACGTTTGATTTACGGCTTTCTACGAATCTATAAAGGTGACTTGGTCCGCCGCATCCTGCAGACAAGAGCTATGGCTCGCTTTCCGTGGGATTGAGCTGAACTTGGCTTTGGTGGAATTCACGTGCTCATTCGCAGATTAATGCTCATATATATATATATATATATATATATATATATATATATACACACACGTAAGACTTATGCAGAGTTGTATGGGGTAGGAAGGGGATACCTCTCAAGGATATATCGGGCGTACCTTAAATAGGAGGATGCTGGCGCAATATTTGGCCGCGACCAGATCGGGGAAGTTGATAAGGTCCATACTATTCCCATACAACAGGCAGCCCCGAAAAGTGCCAAAAATTAACGGCATAAATTCAATCAGACCATTCATATTGATTTATCAACGATTCAAGGTGAAGATAATATTAACGATGAAGAAGCAACAAAACTTCATATGAAGGAGCAAAGAAAATCGATATGAAGAAGCAAAAAAGTTGAACGATGAAGAGCAGCGTCTAGGTGAGAAGACGATCGAAAAGGTGGAAGAAGAACTGCATGTGGGAATGCAGCAAGCCAAAGAGAATAAGGAACACGGAGAAGGTCATAGGTGAAGCCGGCCCCTCGCCCTTGGCAGCCTTGCGAGATCCAATCGCGTTGCTTTGTGCACTCTCTCGAAGCTTTCTTATCCTGCTCTTATTATAATCGCATTATAGCCGCCAAACCGCGTCAGTACCTCTACGCAGCGAGGAGTTTAATGCGAATTAAGGATGTACACTTCGGGAGGGGGGGAGGGGAGGCTTGGACGTTGGCGCCTCTTGGATTATATCATCCTGATGCTGTTGCGAAACACAAAAGAAGTCGCCTTATTTTGTCCAGATAACGAGCTCCAGATTTATACTTCTGATATTAGTCCAAGTCGGCCATTGATTTTCGATTCCTATGAAAGGCAAACGATTTGAGATATTTTAATTAATAGCCGAAAACATTAATAATTGGATGTTCTGCAAAAATCGACAATCAGTTTTAGTAAAGCAAAAGTTGTTTTTTTTTCTTTCTGACTTCTTCCAAAGTTTTTTGTTACTCCTTAAAGCAATTACTGACCTAATAATATGATGGAAACGATGTTTTGTAATCCAAACTCAATCATAATCGTAAATTTATAACGAGACGAAGAATGATGAGCATTCATTTTGGACCAAACGGTTTACATCATGATTGTTGCAATAAAATGCATATAAAGCTCACTCTTTTGACTATAAAATGACTGCTACATTAAAATGGGTTCCGGGACGCCGCCATACTCTTTTTTAATGAAGAGAGTAGAAGAAGAAAAGGAGAAAAAAAGAAGCATACAGGCCAGCTCGTTATTAACGCCCACGCGAAAGATGAGATCGTTACGTAGCTGCATTTCGTGAAATATATTTTTTCTGAAGCTAAAGAGAAAAGAGAGGAGAAAGAAACAACAAACAATTCGTGGTGGAAATAAAATGATGAAGAAAGAATAAAGAAAAAAAAAAGGATCAACACACTCAGACGCTCACGAAATCGTCCGCCCATCGACAATGGCACTATATTATACGAAGGCAATTAAGCTCAGTTTCGGAAGTGCGCTCGCTGAAACAATGACGGCGCCGCATGCAAATCGGCATTATCAAAAAACATTCCT
>JABFPM010006084.1:0-10538 GCA_022817325.1 Idris sp. 1 HC-2018
ACTCTGTCAATGTTGGTAGCAGTAGCAGAGACAACTTCACAGTAGCCAGCTTTAAAACTATTTATATTATCAATTTTAGAGTTTAGAGGTAATTAAAATGCAATATAAATATACGTCATTTATAGAATTTCTTTTTTAGTATAAATAAAAGTTTAATTAAAGTGAAAATATAAAATTAATCATTTTATAAGATTTATTTACAAAATAAAAAATGGGTAATGTAATTTTAGATAAACCATTTTACAGATTTAATTTTTGATGAATTTATAATATTAAAGCACAAAAAGTAATTTTATCATTTTTTTAATTTAATAGAATTTGGTTTTAATATATTTAGAAGAAAAGAAATAATTTGTATATTTATTTTCAACATGACTTTTTTTGGATTCTTATAAATAATAAACTAAAATTAAAAAAAAAATATTGAACTAAATTTAATGTTTCTACAGAACCATCATTTTTACAATAAAATGTACTTAATATTTTATATTATGCTTGACATACATTTTGTAAACAAAATATTTTTCAAAAACATATGCGAATTTTTGAAATTTGACTTGCGTTAAAATATTATAAACTGTAAAAACTGATAGCTTCGATGAGAATAAAAATCTCGAAACTGAGGCATCGTACTTGAATATTCACTAGAGAGCGTCATCTCCGGTGGTTGCACACAAAAGGATCACATAAAGCTCAGACAGAGCAGTTAACAAAAAAAGACACACTTCTTCAGATAAACCAGACAATAAAAAGTAATAAATTTCAATTTTTAATATTTATGTGAATTAAAAGTTAAAATTGTGTTTTAATTGATGATAATTATTATATAAAATTCGGATTTAGAAATATTTATTTATTGAATTTTTTAGGACCGTCAGTAAAGAGTACGTGAGAAGAAAAGAATAAATTAGCAAATCATTTAGAAGACACAAATATCCTGAAAGATCTTTCGGAAGTATTTTCAAAATCGATTTAAAAATATTAAATATTAAGTTTTGTTTCCGCAGAATGTAAGTTTCTGGAGTTTTAATTAATTAGATTATATAAATTTGTTATCTAAAAAAGATCAGCATATAAAATCCAATTCTATTTGAAGATTATTTAAAATTTTATCAATTTTATAATTTCATGTGTTTTTTTTAATGTAATTTTTATTTTATTTATTCACTTTAAATTTCATTGCATGCAAAATATGTTGAAACTTTCTTCATATTAATATAAAGAATTTTTTATATTCGGAACTAAATTCTTATTTTCTTATTTATACTTGGTTCCATATAACGTATTTGATTATATCAATAAACAATTTAGTTTTATCAATTTTTGAAATATAACAATCGTTATATTTTTCTAAATTTTTGTTATAATATAAAATACTATAAAATGTAACATCAAGTGAAATATTCTGATTAACTGAGAACTGCCGATAAAACAAATAATTTAGTTTAAGTTGTGATGTAATTGTTTAGTATAGAATTTTTTGGCAACTTTGACAGATCACCAGGGCTAGGTCATTCACTTCGCCGCAACTACTTCAGTTTGCATTTCAGCGCGATGGTAACAACATCGACTTTATTTAGTCTAAAGCAAATTTTTATTACATTCACAAGGACTGTTCCAACAAAACATATTAAACACAAACTTTGGTGAACTGCGCATATGCTAAGGGAGTTCCAATGTGGTGACTTTTATAAATAACTTGAAATGGCAAGGCCGTGTGATTGTCAAAAATACGTCGTGCTTTGGTGCAACAACTTTATTCTTGGTGTAAGTTTAAACTGTTTTTGCAATTTTTAGCTCATTTTTCTGACATGCATTAAGTCAGATATTCAAATTAAACATAATTTTACTGATAAAGATTGCTGTAAATTGTGTCGAAAGATTTCTAAATAAAAACATACAGCATTGAACATTTGCTTTAATTTCATCTGTCAAAAATTCGTCAGAAATATTTAAAGCTTTCAAATAAAAGGCTTTGTCTTTAGTACATCATTTTAATGACCATTGACGTTTATTTAAATAGTTTCTTTGTTTTAAGGAAGCAATTACAAATAGATTTATGTCTTATGTTAAGCCAATATATTAATAAAAAACTTAAAAAGACAAAAACAAATTAAATAATTTTTATTGAAACAGACTTAGACAATTTTCTTATTTTACTTTAATTGAAATAATATAATAAATTTTTAATTATATTTTAATAAATTTTTTTTGTTAGATTGTAGGGATATCTGTAAGCATATCAGCAATAATTTTTCTTACTCGGTTGAACACTTATGAAGAGCTTGGACCGGAAGATTCCTGTGGACCATCTGCATCTTTGATAATTCTAGGAATATTTACATTGCTTTTAAGCGTATACAGTTATAAAATTACATGCTATTCTAATCGAATTCAAGTCATTTTGGTAAGATTTAATGTGTGTATTAAACATTTTAAAACGTTAAATATAGATATTTTAATTTGATCTAAATTTGATAAATAACTAAATTTAAAAATAAAATAATGATAAAATAAAATTAAATAAAAATAAATAAATTAATAAATAATATTAATGTATTTAAATTCTATGTCTAAAGAGAGAAGTTTGGTATCATGCCGTACTTCATTCATAAAAACAAAAAATATACATACAATAGTTTATGTAAAAATTGCAAGCGAACATTTTCCTTTTTATGTTTCAAATTTGCTTCCGTAGTAAACATTTCTCAAGAAGAAAATTTAGTTTTACTTCTTAAACAAAAAGAACAAAAGCAGGTTTGCGTAAATGTTACATAACTTTTTATTTCAAAGTTTAATTTAATTTTTATTTACGTTTCAGTACTGAAAACTCATTGAATCTACGTTTTTTTTCAATTTTGCTACTTTTAAAGGAGCTAGAAATGAATTGTTTAACGTCGCATTCTGGTTTCAGCAGTCTGACCAGATCATATAGCATATACACCAAGGAATTGACAACTTCCAACACATTGGAAGTTTTAGAAAAGTGTTGGAATTCCAACTCAATGTGATGGACGATTGTGCAGGAAATTAATTTGACGCGTATTTTAGATAAAAATAAAATTTCTCAATTAAATATTATAAAAAACTTACTACTATATAAATCTGAAAATCTATTTGTTTCTTTCTTTGTGATAGCATCATGTTCATTTTAATCGACAGATTTAGTCCCGATTCCGTATTCATATAGTATTTTTTTTGCAGATTGATGTAGTCTATTTAAATTTCAAAAATTAGACGAAAACCCTGTTCGTTTTTTTCAACTTTAATGATACTGAATTTTGCGAAATTGTTAGAGATGCTTCAGGATCATTTAGAGTTTATTCAAAGGATCATTTCCAGAGTAATTTTAGAGGTTTTTGGGGTTATTCGAAAGGTGTAATCCAAAAGATTTTTAGAGATCAGTCCAAGACTTTCAACAGTTTTTTTTATGGTTTTCGAGCAATCCTAAAAATATATTCAGAGGTCTTTCCTAAATCATTTAAATATATTTAAGATATATCTTTATGGAATAATGCATAGGTTTTTCTAAGATCATTTAAGTCTTCTTCCAGGGTAAATTAGGATTATATAAAGATTATTTTGAAGCTATCCAGACATTATTCAAAGGCGTTTTGAAGGTTTTTTTAAATTTTATTCTGGTAATTTAAGGAGTCATTTTAAAGTTTTTCTTAAATGTTTTCCAGAGATTATTTAGAGGCTTTTCAAAGGTTTTTTGAATTTTAATTTGGGGATTTCAGGAATTCTATTAGAGCTATTCAGTGGTCTTTCTTGAGTAATTCACAAGCAGCTTTAGATATCTTTATTTTTGTTTTTAATTTTCGTCGTGTGAATTGGCATGAAACTGGTTCGAATGTATTGATCATGTTAACAATCTGCATCATTCAATTATTTTTTTCAAGTTCTGCACTGAAACGTAAATAAAATTTGCAATATACTTAAAAAAAAAAGAAACAACATTTTTATTTCTATTTCTTTATCAACTGAAAATTCTGTCATCAAAATTAAATTTAAATTAATAGAAGAGAAGCGAAAAATATAGGAATAATTATTACTATTTTGTACAAAGTAATTTGTATAAATAGATTTTAGTTTTTTGAAAATATAAAACCAATATGTAGTGGATTCAGATACAAAATTTATTTGATTAATTAATTTGATTTTTTTTTTTCAAGAATATTCTAGAAGAATTTCGTAGTCTAAAGGATTAAACTGCTCTTTTTTTTAAACGTCACGTATTAGCTGCTTATTTTCTAGGACTTTTTTTTCTACATATGTCACATTTTTAACTGCCTAAGTTAAGACCGAAAGTTGTTTACGAAACGAAAGTGATTATTTTTGTCCCGTAAGAATGTAAGCTTCAAAGATTCAATTTGATTTAAATTTTAAATTTTAAAATGGTCTGTTTTACGGCTGATGTGTTAAGGAAAGTATGAACTAATTTTTTTCAGTTTCTTATATACATTGGAGTGTTAATATTTATAACAGTATTCACTGAAATATGGGCTATCGTCAAATATTTTACGATTACTGAACCACCCCTAGATGTATTGGAAACTCTAAAACAAAGTTTGGTGAATGTGGATAAAGATGTTTTTTGGAACAATACTCTTACATCGGTAAATATTTTAATTTGTTTTATGGTTTATTCTAATTTTAATTTATTTTATATTAAATTTTTAATTTGATTAATATTTGTGTTATTTTTTCAAGTTAAAATGTTGTGGAGTTTTTGGATTGGAAGATTATGTCTATCTTAATTTCACTGATATCCCAGAAACTTGTAATAATACCTATACACAGACTAAAGACAATGAATTTCTTGTTCATGGATGTGCTTTTGAAGCACTGAACTACACGAAATCTGTTATGTTAGAAGTTATACATACAATTTTAGGATTAATTATTTACGAGGTGATGTTTAAATTAGAAAACTTTTGTTAAGGAATAATTATGTAACATAAAAAAAATTAATGTAAAGTTAATTTAATGTAATATGCTTTCATAATATAATCACTTGTAAACTTTATAAGACATAATATTAGTATAGTGGGTTTTAGATATTAATGGATTTAACCGTGAGATTTAGTATAGTTTTGCTATTATTTATTAGCTTAACAAGATTTAATTCTGTATGTGATATTTGTATTCATTTATTAAATTCATATCAATTATTTTAATTTTCAGGGAGTAATAGTGATTCCACTGACTGTTCAACGTTTATGGATTTTGAATAAAAGAAAACTAAGACTAAATCGGCGTAAAATTAGTTCTGAAAGCTCAAAGGGAAGTGTAAATTGTCGAAAATATAGTCGAGAATATGAAATAACTACCTGTGATAATGGTAATAGTACTCATCCAGAAGTCGTACGTACAATTACGCATTCCAGTAACTGAACTCATATACATTGTGTCTTTTTACTTTATGAAAAACATGTATCTTAAATTTTAATTTATGTGGGCAAATACATTTCTACTGTATATTTTTAACATTGTAGTTATTTGTAATATACTAAATTTTAATAGATTTTTATACGAATTTTTAAAGGACAATTCAAATTATATGAATAAAAAAAAATTCTTATCATTTGTTATGGATAATGTAAAACTAACAGCCGGTATAATTTCTTATATTTTTAATTAGATTTTTTTATTTTTATTATACAGGATTTATTTTATGGCAATGATCCTCAATCCAGTCCACAAAATTAGATACTCTAGTAAAAACATCTGGTTCTCCTTTTGCACACGGAGTTCCGAAAGAAACTATTCCTATTTGTCTTCTTTCATAAATTAGCGGACTACCAGAGTCACCCTACAAATTGAATTTTTTTTCAGAAAATTAATTTAAAAAATTATAAAAAAAAACACAAACATGTTTAGACAGTGATTGAAAATATATTTGAAAGATGCTTATTGAAATCAGACACTTTTCTGTCGAAGATTTTCAGCAAAATCTTGTTATAAATGTACTTTTTTAATTATTTCGAAAAAAATATAAAATAAAAGCTCTCGCTTTGAGATGATTTTATTACATTCATTCAATTTTAATTAATTGTAATAAATTTTTCGGTATCAATACTTTTTAAATATTGTAAAAAATATATTTTCATCTTGATAATATTTAATAAATTTTGTTTATTTATGTTATAAACAAAAATAGATCTTTCCGAAGTAAAGGAGAGATGAAATCCTGCTGAATTAGTTAATGAATTAATATTAATTTTATAATAAGTTTATAACAAAGTTGATATTGAGCTGTCAATGATATTAAAATAAGTAACTTATGTCTTTGACTGAATTATTAAGATTATCTTTTAAATTTGTTGTATATATGTGGCTTTCATTTTGAAGGTAATTTATGTATGGATTCTATTGCAATAATAATAAAAATTTGATTAAAACAAAAATAAATACTAACGTAACACGCTCCTTCGCCAGCTTTCGTTAAAGTACAAATATGAGATTCTGTGATGTTTACTGCTTGATTTCTACATGCTTCTCGTTCAATAACAGTGAGATTTATATGCTGTAGTTCATTTGGAATCCTACCATCTAGCTGTTAAATTTTGTAAATTACATTACTCGATATATTATTCAAAATAAAATTAATACTTAAACCACCAAGGCGTCATTTTTGTCGCTTTTAGATTTTCAACTTTTTTTTACTGACAAAATTTTCAAGTAGACTTGTGAAGTTTTATGACGTTTGATGCATCGTATATAGGATTAACTCTACAAAACTTCATCGATTTATTTACAGTAATATCGATTTTATAACAATATTTATTTAGAACCGTCTTATTTTGATCTCGCCTGATAAACAATTCATGATAATCATAACAAGTATTTATCAAATTTATCGAAATGATGAATTTATCATAATTCAATATTTAAAAGATATTTAATATTATATATTTTTCAAAATGATTCATTAAAGTTTAATATCGATTCAATCAACTCAAATAGATGTTGAGTTCATTTTACATTAACAAAATTCAAATAAAAGCGATTAATTCATAGTGAATAAAACCCAACATGTATTATTTTTGTGATAAATACAACGATAATAAATATAATATGTCATTTTACATATTTTTTTTATTTATTAAATTGTAAGAACAGTAAGGCGACAAAAATGACACTTTGGCGATTCTAGGGTAGCAGTAAACTCCGGCGGTTTGAGTGTTAAACATTTAACATATGTATGATGTTTTATCTTTTTTTATATACTGTTGTGTAAAATAATTTGTACACATTTTAAACGTGGTTATAAATTAGATTATATAATAAATTTAACTCATTTTATGACTTACTTGCATTTTTCCCCATCCTGATAAAGTTGCAGTAAAATTTGATGTGGTAATATTCTTTCGAGATATTCTAATAGGTAGAACTTTTTTCCCAAACCGAAACTTTGTTTTCAGAATAATAACTCCTACATCATTTTGTAATCTGTTAAAATCAAACCCAATGTGACGGTGAGTGATTAATGCTTGGTGTTGTTGTCCAGTTTCATTTAATAAATTTGTCCCAGCTGATACGAAAATGTTATTTGCATTTGACCTGGAAGGTTTTTTAAACAAATTATTCGTGGTCATACAAATTAACTTATACACAAGCCTATTATGAATTTCAAAATTAATGTAACATACGTTACTGTTAAACAATGCGCTGCTGTAAGTACACATCTTCGTCCTATTATCGAGCCACCACAAAAATGGCTGCCCTGTATTCTTAATGAAACTTGATGAGGATAAGCACCATTTGGAGCTACAGAACCACCAACAATTTTTGGAACAAAAGATCCTAAATGCCATGCATGATAAAAGAATAAGTGAATATTATAATGTTTAAATACCTTCACTTTTTATAACAACGAAAAACCTTTCTTATAAATTATATAGCAAGCGTACCATTTATGACAGCGAACATGCACAACTGCACAAATAAAACTGCAAAACTCATGTTAACAAAAATTTTGAACTCAGCAATAAAATTATTATTATACTAATAAATTGATATTAATTCATACATATTTATATCAAATCTATTGTCCTTATTTTGTAGATATACTTATAATCTTAAAAGAAAAAAGTATCTTTGATAATGCAATTTGCGAGTAATAATAACGATAACAATAAGGAGTTTTATTGGTACTCTAAATGATATCAGAATAATAATCTAAGATTTAAAAAGTATAATAATGACTTTGTTAAATAAAAATCAGTTATAATTCTTAAATAAAAATTTGTGTGTGATCTTTATTATACAGAGTTCTTGGAAAAAGACTGCAGTCAAATTAAAAATGAGTATTTATTTTAAAATATGAACTTGTCTAATATATCAATTTTTCAAATTAACTCCGTCTGTTTTTCTCATTTCTATTTGATCACAATAGCTTTTAAATTTCGTTACAATAAATTCAACGTTACTAATGAATAGATTAATTTGTATTACCTAATTAGTATTTTTTATGGAAGTGAATGTTTCCACTTCAAAATAAGAACTATAACGAAAACACTTGCGCAGATATATATATAGATATATATTGTTTTTTATGAATACATGTATTTTTCCTGTTTCGAATTTTGTGGTGGAAACAGACACTTCGAATTTTTATTTATTTCCACGCGATGTTTTGTTCATTTGATAATTAATATTTTTAGAACTTTTTTCTAACCGAAAAAAAGTTAATTGTAAGTCGCAATTTTTTAAAATTTGTTTCCAATGAAGATATTAAAATGTAGATATTTATGAGATTTATGAAACATATTTACTGGTAGACAAATTAAAAGGACCTTCCACGAGAATGACTAAAATCGTAAGTCTCCAATGAATCTTTCTGAAAAATTGTACAAATATAGTCATGTTTTTTTGTTTAAATATACATGATATTCGTTTATAACAATTTTATTGTTTACTTATTTTATTGAATTTTAGGAGTACGAAAAGGGACATTTTCAGATAAGTGATGTGTGACAATATATTGATTGAAAAAAGTTTCAACCGATATTAAAGTTCGATATTTCAAATGAAAAAGTAAACCTTCTTCTACATAACTATAACACAGATTTTTAATTTTTAAAGAAATTACTTCAAAGAACATTATTGTTAATATACAGTTTTGAACTTTAAAACTGTACATTTTTCGTACTTTTTGGGCTGTTAATGATTAATAATGTGCACAAAAATCATACTTTTCATTATTTTTATCGCATTATTGACTACATACATAACAGGTAAGGTACACTTGTTCAGTTTTTTTGCCCGGAATTAATGGACATGTTCAATTTTGTTGGGAATTCTTCTAAAATTATTTTGCGCCCTTGCAGGTGCTAATATCGTTTTTTTTCTATATAGGAGGGAGAAAGGTCACGTCTAAAGAGGGGGAGGCTTGTCTGAAGTAATGAGAGAGAAATGGGGGGGATTCCGTTTAAAGAAGGTCAACCTGCAAGATTTCGCCTGGATGGGTCATTTGAGAAAGTCTCGTCTATAGGGGAGATCTCATTTGCAAGAGGAACTCACCTAGAGAAGTGTCCTGTCGGAAGGGGGGGGGGGGGTCGAGCGAAAAAGGAAATTCTGTATAGCGGTGGGTTACTGTGTTACACTTTAAGTCATAAAAATCTCATAAAAATGAAAATAAACAAAAACTTTTTTTCTGAAATTGTTTTTATTAATTTAAACAAGACCTAAATAATATCTATGAATTATTAACAATCACAAATCTTGATACTCTACTAGGGTGACCAGCTGCTTGAAGTGAAAAATCGGGGCAATCAAAAAAAAAGAACATTGTAACAACTCTCTAGACGCGTCTCGTACGCTGAAATTCGCACACGTTAACAAATAGTTAAATTTAAAAAGGTTGAAAATAAATTTCCTGTTTAGAACCTGAAGCCCATAATATAAAATATAAAAACTTATAATCGCATAAAAAATTGAAAAAAATAATTTGTGACATGAATTTATTACAAATTGTGAAGAGATTTGTTTTCCTTGATATTATAAAAAACGTGATGAAAAATTGATTATAGTGTGCTATATAAGTTAGTCAGTTAAAATTCTAACGCAAAAACATGTTAACAAATTAAAGAAAGTCTTAGCTTCGCAACAAATTACACATCAAAACAATAAATATATTTGCATTCATATGAGAAGCGATACAATGGTGATGTCTAAAACAGTCGTGACAGAAATATAATAAATAAATTAGAAAACGGCAAGAATAGAAAAGTTGAAGAAGAATTCACCGAAATTTAATTTGTATATATATCATTCAATAGTGTTCATGTTTTAAAAGACAGTTTAGTCTCAATTCTTTTAAAGTTTAAATTTTATGAAAACAAATTGCTTGATTTTCTTTAAACACAATTTGTTATTGTAAAAAAATTTAAAAATATGTATAATATTATTTTAAATACTATCATTATTTTTCACTTCATTTCATTCATAAAATGTTTTATTTTAGAAATTATTTGTTACATTTCTAAAAATTAGTTTTATTATGAAAAAAAAAAAAAATAGTAATACAGAGA
>JABFPM010006085.1:0-10538 GCA_022817325.1 Idris sp. 1 HC-2018
GGTAATAGGTTTTGGGTTATATATTATGTTGATGTTGATTTAACAAGTAAAATTTTGACATACTTTTGCATGGTAATTGGCTGATCGACGGGTTTCACAACATATTTTAAGTTTTCATATAATTTTTGTTTAATAAATTCTAATTGTATCTACTATTATTACTATAATATACTATATTAGTGCACATATATTTAATAAACAAACAATTATAGAATCTTGTTGATACAAACATCGGTTCATTGATACAACATTTTAATTTTAGTGAAACTTAATTTTAGTAGCACATCTCAGTTAAATCATTTTTTTATATGTATATATAAAATAATAATTACAATCCTCTGTGCAAAATAATATAGAGTCACAGACGCTAACTCGCTGGCTGTTTTTGACTGCAGCAGTAGTCTATATTCAAATCATTTTTTTTGTTTACATATTTTTGCAAACTTTTCTTATTCTCATAAAATAAATGTCAACAATATTTTACATAAAAGATCTATTTACTAAAAATCTTAGTGTAATTGAACTTTATATATTGTTTAATGTTACATTTTATCAATTTGGGATTTTGGACTTTTACTGATGTTTTTAATTTAATTCTATTTATGTTATATTAGTTTATAATTTATGTTTAATATACATTTTAAATTTTCCTATTATTTTTATAATTAAAAAAAGTAATAAATAAATATTAGTTATAATAAATTTTGCTTCCCATTCAGAATATGTCTGCATCTAGCTTTTCATTTTGTTACAGTTCAAAAATGAAGGATGTAATTGATGTTCTCGCAATGCAGCGTGAAAAGAGGAACACTTTACAAAAAAGTATAACCATTGATTATACTAAATCAAGTGACACTTTCTACGTAGCTAGATTTATTTTTGAATGTGGTATGAAAATCTCTTTAATTCAAATAATATGATAGGAGCAAAAAAAATGGTTATAAATCCGAATTTAATTTTTGCTCTTAAAATTTATATAAGGTTTTAGTTAGAAAACTGAATTTTACGGCACTTTGAAATTGTACAGAATATGATACGAATTTTGTATCTTATTTTCATGTTGTTTTTTGTTTGTTTGTTTTTTTTTTATGAGTTCTTAAAGTGCTATTAAATTTCATTTTTTAATGGAAATCTTATTATAATATATCTGCATTATATATTGTTAATGCATAATCAATTAAAAACCAAATTTGAGAATCACATAAACTTTTAAGAAACAACAGTAAAATGATTTGTCAATTACTATTAGTAGTCACACTTGCGAATTATTGACAGTTATAACAAAGCGCTCGACAGTGAGGTATAACTTAGCGCAACATGTCGGCGCGCGCGGCCTATCACATGCGTTGCAAATAAATCGTCATTTCTTTGTCATTTCTTAACATTTTCACTTGTAATTTTGCAGAAAACTTCTTCATATATTAATAAATAAATTTGTCACTTGAAGTTTATTGAAATCAAAAATTCCCTCGATACTTTTTACAGTTAAACATTGAGATGCGTAGATTGTGATGCGGACGAAATAATAATTAAATAAATATTTTTTTATTGGATTTTTAAGTCAATATTATTAGCGTAACAATCAAAGTAACTCAAAATGTGCTTGTAAAATTTTTTTAGAACAATTGATTCATAATAACCTGAGATATTGCGAGTTGAAGTGAAAATAGTTATCACATTTTCTATACTGCAAAAATGATGTTTTTATTTTTTATTTCATTAACTATTAAACTAATCTAAAAAAAAATTAAATACAAAAAAAGATGCGTCTTTTTATACTGAACATGATGGTATTTTTTAAAATTAAATTTGAACAATATTATTTTTTAATTTTTATAAAATTCCCACAATCTGGGAAACAGCTTGACCGGTCTCCGAACGCAAGTCTGGTTATTGCATCGGGCGCTTCAATTTTCTGTTATAAATTTAATAATTTACTTTTAAGGTAAAAAATTAGATGCTCATCCATTAACCATTGCAACTGCAGCAACGTTGTATCATAGATTTTTTAAAGAAACAAGTACTCAAGGATACGATTGTTACGTAAGTAAATTAAATGATTTGTTGTACTTATTTACGCAAAGATAAAATGTATGAAATATAATTAAGTTGAACGAATTTGAAAATTCAATCACATCTTTTATTTGCAGTTGATAGCCACAACTTGTCTCTATCTAGCAGGAAAAGTTAAAGATGATAATCTTAAAATTAGAGATGTAATGAATGTTTCTCATAATACACTGCACAAAGGATCTCAACCTTTAGAATTAGGTGATCAATATTGGAGTATGAGAGACGCTATCGTCCAAGCAGAACTTTTGATAATACGAATGCTGAAGTTTCAAGTTACGCCTGTACACCCACATAAAGTAATTTTTTCACAACTTAATTTTATTCTTAAATATGTACACTGCCCGAGAAAAGTTCTGAGACACAGATTTGGAGATCACGGCTGAACACTTATGTAAATATGCAAATTGCATGAAAAATTGATATCTTATTGTAATACATATTTGTGTTTGGCTGAAATAAGATGCATCAACAAAACTTATTTTTTCGCTGAAAAAACTTTTTTTTGATCAATTTTATCGTGTAATAAGCAATATACTTTATCTGGAAATAATTCATTCAAATCGGTTTCTTGAATCTTTTAATATTTGGTTATAATTAAATGTGCATTTTTTTCTTCAAAACTCTGAAATTTTCAAAAAAGCATAACTTTGTCAAAAATTATTGTATTTTTTCTTAAATTGAAAATAACTGTCCATATTGCGAATGTTTTATCGCAAATATATTTATATAAGTGTTCAACCATGATCTCTAAACAGGTGTCCTAGAACTTTTCCCGCGCAGAGTGTCGGATACTTAATAACAATTTTTTACAGTACTTGTTACATTATTTACGATCTTTGCAAGCCTGGTTCGGAGAAGAAGAGTGGAATAAGTATCCAGTCGCACGAACGAGTTTAGCACTCTTACAAGATTTTCATCATTCTTCAGCCATTTTAAATTATCCTGCAAATTTGATTGCGATTGCGTGTATTAATTTGAGTCTGCAAATATATGGAGTAGTAGTTCCTTTGATGGATGAATGTGACCAGCAGCCTTGGTTCAATGTAAATGAATCCAATACATTTTCAATTTTTATGACATTCACTTTTATATTTAATCTACAAACAATTTTTTTGTGATTTTAGGTATTCTCCAAAGACTTAACACGGGAAAAGTTGTGGGAAATTATGGAACGAGTTATGGCATCTTATGATGAGGAACCAGAAACTAGAGATACATAAAATTTTGCGGAAGAAATGTATAAATTAATTTACTTTAACCATTTCGTAATCAAGCATTCCCTTTTTTTTCTTCTGAATTATGCGTTCATTGAGTCAGGAAGAAAAACTGACATTGACTTTGGATGACGAAAGGGTTAAAAGTTGATATGTTCAATATCGTTCAATTTTTTATGGCGTATTACAATAAATTGAGTTTTCACAAGATTTCTTTTTTATAAAAAGTCTAGAATAAAATTGGTGATAAAGCACAGTTTATAACCATGTCAAATTAATTTTATTTGTGTGTGAATTTTTATAACAAAAAAATTAACTTCAATGAATACTACCATTAAGTAAATGAAATGTGAATTTATAAAACTTATAATATGAAGAAATAAACAATTAATGTGTATCTTAATGTTTTATTATTATACATTAAGAGAATAAGAAGGTTTAATGAAGCAAGTTATTTTTACACAAAATTATATTTTATTATTTTACGTTCATCTATTTTTGATGTTCAATACGTCATTCAATTTTTGCAAGACATCGGCACTATTACTTATAACTTATAATAACGAAAAAAAAAAAATTTGTGTTATAATTCGTTTTCACAATGTTTTTAGTTACAAAGATGTGTATAGTTATAAAAAATATTTGCATTTAAAGTGAGTATGGAATATTATTTTCATTTTCTTGTATCTGTGAGTGTTTTAACTGGATTATTGTTAATTAATAAATGTTCACAAAGAGTTTCGAAACGTTATTAAGGAGTTTTTATTTTTTATTCATACGTTACTAATCATTATCTTCTTGTTTTTTAAAATGTTTATTTATTTCTTCAGAAGTGCCTTTTTGATCAAATAAGATTTATATTTGTAAATGTCAACAAAATATACAGTATTATTTTTCTATTAAAAAAGAAATATATATATATAACGTAAGTTCATATAAGCTAAAAATCTGTCTAAAGATTATTGTAAAACGTAAAAAATTATTAAAATTATGAAAAAATCTTAAAACAAATAAAAACTCGTTAAAACCCATTAACTTCTTGCAAATAACTTATAAAAATTCAATAAACAGTATTATTACGCTTCATTTTTTTTTTCTCGGACTCTTTGGAAATATTTGGAAACTCTTTTATGAATTAAATAAAATTAATAAACCAAACCTGATACATGCCATTTACAAATTTAAAAAGATAACATTTTTCTTAAAGATGAAATATTTTCACTCTTTTAACATAAAATATAAGTTTAGATAAATTAAATAAATTTAACATAGCTACAGATATGAAATACATACTTCACATGGATCTTAAATTTATACAATATTTGTTCTTGTTGTTGAATAAAAGGTATTCTATTTCTTCCAAAATGATTAATTCTTAATTTTGAAAACAGATAACAAAAAATATACTTTTTCTTGCAATATTTATTTATTTATTTTTGCATGATAAAGAATTGATAATGATCTCTAATTATGAATTACATAATAATTATGTTTACATAACATTTGTTTCATAGTACCGTTTTTTAAATCCTATTTTATATATGTCATCTTTTACATTCAAAATTACGCCAATCAAATTACGAGGATTCGTCTTATCGCGATCCACTTTTGGAATAAATACTGAGACATTGTCTCCAATATTAGCAGCTGGAAATTTATCATCAGATGTTTTTTTCATTTTTATTGGTTGAATTAAAGCAAGTATGAATAAAATACATTCCAGTCTATTATGAGAAAACATTTATCCTGTTTGTAAGCAACCCTCCTATCTTTAAAATTAAGAATTAATCATTTTGGAAGAAATTTTAAATTTCATGCAACGTTGCCTAGGCAAACTTAAGATTGCATAATTTCGGACATTGACAATAACATATACAAACACAGTAAGAAATACTGGCTAACAAAGTTCGGTGAAATTAATTATTATTGATTTTCTGATTATATGATAAAAAAGCTAAGGAGAATCATTTAGAAAAAGTACAACATTAATTTTAAGTTTGCATACGGAATATATTGGTGGTACTTGAAAAGTAATACAAAAATGAACGAGCTAATTAAAAAACAACTTTATAAATTCGATAAGTGATTATCTTTAGTTTTCTCGTCGTGAGGAATCAGAATTTTTTTTTCTCAAATTAAAATATAATCTTATTACAATATTTTTTTATTTTTGCTATTTAATATTTCATTTTTTATATTCTTATTGTTTCTTATACGTCTAATCAATATTATCTACATAATTAAAATTGTACAAAAATAAACTTTCGTATAATAGTTTGAAATAAAAATGAACTTATGAATATGTAGTTTAACTCTTTCTGTACGTATGATGCTTTAAAGCAAAATATTTAATTTACGATATTTTATAATTGAAACTAAGTAGTAATAGTTTCTTTGATTTTTGCAACATGGTCAGGTAAAAATAGACTTTATACAACATTTTGTAATATTTTTATCCACCTAAATATAAAATATTATGAAATGTAATAGAAAAATCGAAAAATGTCCGAATTCACATATAAAAGTCAAATTTTCGATCTAGATAAAATTTCATATTGAAAGGGTTAAAATATGAATATGTGTGTCTCAAAGTCAACCCATTTTAATATATTTTAATCATTTTATTTTCCCAAAAATCTAAACAATGGGCCCATTGAACCAAATTAATTAAATCTGGATCTAGTATGGCTCTACAATTTTTGTGCTCGTTTATGATATTTTTAATTCCCATTCCAGACTGATTCTACTAGCCCCATTATTCAAATGTTCTTTTACAAATCTCCATTTTTGGTCAAATCTATGTACAGGACCTTGACATATTTTTAAATCAAGCAAAAAATTGCAATACTAGGAATCGAACTCGAAGACTGTTGAGTTTCAATATTGATAATACGAATTTAACCATCACGGCTATAAAACTCTTTGAGAGCAAAGTCATATAAACAAAACTTAATTTGAGCCTTTGTGTACATCGGAGAAGGTAACTCCAGATTTGATCTAGACTGGGGTAAATCTAAAGTCCAGATTTTCTCCGCACACAGACCCAGGTACACACATTTTAAGTTCCAAATTGAGCACAATTTCTTGACCTATGGAAATGACGATGATTAAGTCGACATTCAACCAAATCTAGCTCCACAGACTCAGCAAACTAAATTAATCTTTATATTGCAACCTCCGGGTGATTGGGAGAATCCGGATATCCGCGCTTGGTTCAATGGGGGTATAAAACATTTATTTAGAAATATGGTTTCAATAAAAATATTATGGAATATTAGCAGCATTTTCCAGTATTTTTTCGGTTTTTTGTTGTTGTTTATATTACAAGAATTTTGGTCCTCCATTCACATTTTTATATATTCTAACATTTTTGTAAAATCTCGTAAAATAAAATCAATTTTCATAAAAAAATGTTAATAAGCAAACAACAGTGCTATACAAATCATGTGAAAAAGGGTAAAACTATAATAATTAGCTGAACAAATTTATCCAGATAAAAGTGCATAAAATTGTTTTCAACTAGAAAGGCTTCTTACGTAAAACAGAATTCAATTTTTCTAGAAAAATAATTTCGAATTTATTTATCATGGATTAATTTTGAATTCTTATTGACTTAATTTATAATTCACATTAAGTTTATTTTAATTTGACTTCAAATTCATTGCGACTTCGTATCTGAATTCAATGTAGCTCAGATACAAAGTAAATAATCTGATTTTATTTTTAATTCCCAAATGAAAAGAAAAATAGGGAAAATTCGGAAGCACAATGGATTCCAATAATGTGATTCCATAAAGATGCAGATGTAAATTTAGTGTGCATTATTTTTAATTTTTGAAATTAGTGATTGTCTGGGTTAAAATTGATCTTAAATAAAAATGATTAAAATTATTATACAGTCAATACAAAAATAGAAATTTATTATATCACTATAATCTTATATATGCAATATTAATTTTCGTTGCTTTATAAATACGATATAGGATTACGATAGAAAAAAATAAATTGAGCAAAAAAGTAATGTATGTATGTGTGTGTATAATTTATTCGAAAATATCTAGTCTAGACCTCAGCCAAAGGCAAGGCAACATCAATATATTCAATTTTTGTTTAAAAAAAATTTGTCTAAATAAAATTTTGTAAAACAAAAAGTTTAGAGTAAATTATTTGACAAAATTTGCAATTATATTTTTAACTTTACACATAAAAATATTGTTTTTTTGGTACACAAAATAAAAGAAAAAAAATTGCCAATTTAAAAGGAAAAAACTTTGAAATGATAAAATATGAAACTAAAGAATCACTGGGATATCTCGTTAAAAACAAGATTTTTAGAACCATATTTTAGTAGACATTAACACAGAGAGACGATTTGAGATTATGAATTTCATTCAAAAGTAATATTAATTACTTTTCTTTGACGGATTTGTTAATTGATCACATATATGATAATATAACCCTGAATTTATTATTAGTGGTCTACGTTAAATTAAATATTTAAATATAAGTATTCTAGAAGAATTTGTTCTCCATTATTTTATATTCGTTAATCTCAATATATCAAAATAGTTTATATACTTTGAACATTTAATTTTAAACATTCATTATATTTGTTTTTTTAGACATGTACACAGAACATTTATAAACTTTTGCATTAACACCAGCAACACTTAAAACTTTGTTTAAAAGTTATATATGATTTGCTTTAACAGTCTGACAATAAAGTTGCATAATAATTGGTAAAATATTCGCAAAACTTCTTTTTTTATGTTTATGCATCGTAAAGGGACAGTCTTTAAACTCAATCAAAATTTCATTTAATTGTTCATTAGTATAATGTTAATGAAAGGTTTCCTTGCAAATGAAGGCCAAGTAGCTGAGTTTAAAAATTCACATTTCACGGAATTAAATTTTTGCTTCTTTTGCTTTTAGAAAATAGGTTATCAAGTCTATTGGCAGTGGGAAGATAATGGTCGAATTTTTCTCCGATGAAATTGTATTGAGTGTCTGAAAGTAAATATTACAATATGTAATTGTATTGTTATTTTAATTTTAGTTTAAATTAAATTAATAATAATTGCCTGTAAATAACGAAGCTGCAAAGCTGCAGGAGAATCACCGATGATTTCAGAAGCATTTTTTAATGCTTGACTAGCTTTTTGTTCGCCCTCAGCAGCGATGACCTGAAAAATTGTAAATTAATATTGTTAAGTTTGGTTTTAAACAATCATGACTTTTTTTTTTAACTTTTTTTATTAAAAAATTTTACTTTAGCTCGAGCTTCTCGCGCTGCTTCAGCTTCGGCTGCCATAGCCCTTTGCAATTGTACTGGCAAACGTACGTCTTTTCTATATACAAAAAATTAACAATAAATACTAGATTATTATAAACTTATTAATTTTACACAATTAACACCTACATCTCTACACGTTCTACTTTAATTCCCCAAGTATCAGTTGCTTCGTCCAGAGCAATCTATAAAGATTAAAACTATTTAGTAAAATTTTTATATTATATTTTTAACAGTAAATTATGTAATAGTTAAGCTTAAACCTGCATAGTGTCAGAGATGGTAGCACGCTCGCTTAAAATTTCATGTAAAGGTCTGGTACCCATTGTGTTTCTCAAAGTGGTTTGAGCAAGTAGTCTTGTACTATGATGTACGTTTTCCACATTAGCAATTGAAATTGTTGCGTTATTCACGCGGTAATACACGACAGCATCCACAGATACTGTAACGCTGTCTTTTGTGAGCACCTTAAAGAAAATTTTATTGTAACACAGTGAGTGAATACAATTTTTTTCTTCATTTGAACTTTCAATTAAATTTAAATTTCATTTAAGTAAAATAGTAATTTGAAAAAAGATCAAATAAATTGCAATAATACTTTTCAAAAAATAATTATGAATATTTGAAAAGAAACATTCTTGTTTGCATGATTTTCTGAAGTTATTTTTAGTTTTCATAAGCTAATCGAATTGGTATAATAAATCAATAAATATAAAAATTATAGTATTTTCAATCGGATTGGCAGACCACTTAATTTGTTTAATGTTTTTTACATAAGTCTATAGATATAAAATAAGACATATTTTTTACTTACTTCTTGCGGAGGTACATCGTAAGTTCGAGTTCTAAGGTCAACACGCGAATAAGTATCAATGCAAGGTAGAATAAAAAATATACCTAAAATTAAACATTATTTTAATTACAAAATATTAATATATACTGTATCATTTATTGACTTTCTTATATTTTTATAAGTTCTTGTTTTATACTTAAAAAAATGTATATATCATTTTTAGCAAATTTTTATGTTAATAGAAAAATAAAAGAGCGTGATAGTCTCAAAATTGTGTTTAATAATTTAAACGTTCATGCTATTTACAGTATTATGCGACACAAAGCATCTCGCATCGATTTATTATTCACTCGATATTTTACTTTTATGTTTCATTTAATTTAATCGTTTTTATAAACAGCTGAAAGGTTGCATTAATGGTGATGAATGTTTGAATAATTTATATATTTTTCAACAATTATTATATTTTATAATTTGCGTGCAATAGGTTTTCTTATTGAAAAATAAAATAAATATTTAAAATTGTTAGCTTTTGATTCATTTTTTTAATATTTAAATATGATATATACCTGGTCCTTTTGCTCCTCCAGACAGAAGACGCCCAAGTCTAAATATAACAGCTCTTTCGTACTCTTGAACAACCTGATTCAATATATAAAACAAAATAAGTGTTAACTGATATTAATACAAATTTTAAATAAGTTAGTAGACAACATTTGAATAAATTTAACATTGAATCGATAACCTGACCACTGGTTAAAAAATAATTTGATTACTCTCGTTTTTTTTGTAATAACAATGATAATAAGAAAAAAATTAAACGCTCAAATGGAAATCTGGTACAATTTTTACATATTAAAATACGCAAAAGTTGTTATTGAAGATTTTTTTCTTTTTTCTCTTGTCATATGTGTCGGCAAATGAGTTGAATTGGGCTGACATATTATACATTTGTATCACTGATTTCGAATTGAAGCAAAAATAAGTTAACAAGTATCGAAATTATAAAGATATATATTTTCGTGGATATAAGAAAAAGAGTAATTTATATTTCACTATTCATATTTCTAATAAATAAAAACAGCAAAATAATAATAATAATAATAATAATAATAATAATAATAAAGAGAAAAAATGCTGGCGACACGGCAAAGTTTCACACTACCTT
>JABFPM010006086.1:0-10536 GCA_022817325.1 Idris sp. 1 HC-2018
GTTGCAGCTTTTACAAACCATTTTGTTCTTTTTAATAACAACATCTTCGGGAAATTGTTTTAAACGTCTGTTTAGCTTATTATCAATTTGTGATTCAACTTCGGATGCCATTTTGATCAATTTATTTGTAAATACTTGTATAATATCTTAGTATTGATTTATTGTTTTCAATAAAAAATCATATGTCAAATATTTGTTATTGTTATACACTCTTAGAAAAAGTTAGAACAATTTGAATATTGACTTGTCAAATTGAAATGTCATAAGTATCGAATTATTCTTATCTCGCAGCCAACTTCTCAATGTTTTGAATGGACGCTTTGCTAATGAATAGGCATCAATGAACACATCAAGCAAACTAAAAACATAAGCATAGTCTAATAAAAGTAATTAAAATTCGATAGATAAAAAAGTTTACTTTGTGACCTGCAAAAATTATTTGTTAGAAAAAATAATAATATTCTTGTCAAATCAAATTTATTTTACAAATATTATCATTATTATTAGTTCATATAAAGATAATAATAAAAAATCAGACCAAAATAATAAAATATAAATATTTTTGATACAATTTTTCAAAATATCTTACATGATAAAACATTATGTTTCTCCCCTATTATTCATATTATCGAATAGCATTTTCTATTTTATTTTGCAAGGCAAATTTGTGATATTTTTGACTTATAAAAAAATATGAAAGTGTTGCTTCAGTGTTGCTTTCAAAAAAATGACTTTTTTGAAATCGCATTTTTTGTTGTTGTTGAAAATGATCTCTAGTGATTGGAATAACTTTTTAATAGAAAGATTTTTCGAATTTTTCACTTATTAAATCTGTTATATTTTGTACTTGATGTGGAAATGAATGAATATTTTCTTTATAAAAATATTTTGAGAAAATATAAAAGTAGTGAAAGGTGAATTTTACGATATTTTCATACCAGATACAATTTCTATTAGTACATGTGTCCCAATTTATAGAAATAGTGCCATAATGGCAAATATTGTATGTATATAAACCGGAAATGACGTCAAAATCGTAGATATTTGATAAGTAGGACAACAAATTGGAATAACACCCATAAAAGTATATTTTCAGTAGGTCAATAAAATGTCACTTACCATAAATTTAGAATAATTTATTCTAAGCAAACAAATCGATATTAGAAAGTATATAATGCTAAAAAAACGAAAAGTCACTACGTAAAATTAAAGTGATGGTTTGAAAAATACTCAACTCTAGATGACTAACATTGTTTTTTGAAATAATAATTAATTTATTACTTTTAAACAGTTTTTAAAAAAAATTAATATCTAATTAACATTTTATTTTAAATAAATATTAATTACTATGTTACTTCATTAACGCTTAATTGCGTTGGTTACTGTTGTAGCATAATATGAATGAATATTAATTATAGGAAAATAAATATATTGATAAAAATTACTATTAAAGCTATTAGAAAGAATATTAATTGGATCAAAATAATTATATTATTAAATTTTGATCAATAATTAGAATTTTAAAAATATTCATAATTTAACTGTGTAAAAGGTTTTTTTTTAACTTTTTGAGTAATTTCTATAGTTGATTTAATTTAATTAAACCAATTCGTTCGATTATACAATGTTAAAAAAATTTCAGATTTTTTTTAATTAATAAAAGTGACAAATTTACCATTTTAATACAAACAAAAATTCTTTTTAATGGTTTAAAAGTATTTTGCGAAGTATATGTTAATAAACTTGTTAAGATTTGAGATTATTTCATATTTTTGCATAATAATATGTGTTGTGTAAAATAAATTAAACTTTAATTTTGAAATAACGCGTTTTAAACATCTTAAATTTCGACTTTCCTAGTATAAATGCAACAAAGCTGGTCATGGCAGAAATGTAGCCCTGATCCGGATAGAAATTGAAAGCCCTGGTCAATGGCTGTCTGATGAGGTAATTTGCTGATTAGGTAAAATTAATGTGAATTCAATTGTCATAAATGAATTTAATTAAAATAGGCATTTGGACAGTTTTGCAGTCTCATAGAAATGAAATTACATTCAATCTAATTGAACAAATGCAGATAAAATTAATTGGATTGAAGCGCACTGAAGATACAAAATTGTCGGCTGCTTTGCTGACAGAATTGATTTTCACGATAAATGATAGTGTAAAACTTTTTCTGGTCGAGTAAACTAAAATTAATCTGCGGAAAATATTGAGGAACAATTTTCCGTGCGTTTCTCTGTGAAATCAAAATAAGAACAAAAGAAGTTTGAAATCATAATATAGTTTTTTGTTGTCAGCTCATTTAATTAAACACAAAATTTGATTAAAACATTTTGCATCTGTATGTTACATAACGAACGTATAAATATAAATTGAATTTAAAGACTCTTATTCTGCGATGCGAACAAAATTTCTTTCTCAATAGATTTTTTTATTTATGTAAAATCTTATTTAAATTTATTACGGGAATTTCTTAATCCATTTCACTAATTTGAAAGTTATTAAAGATATATTACTTTGGTTTTTTATGTCAAATTTTTATGTCATATAAAAATTTATTATTATTTATCAATGTGCGAATTGCATTTGACATGTAAATCAGAATAAGTAAAAATAAAGATAAAAGAGAAAACAATCGTGGTGCAGCAATATTGAAAAAATAGAGAAAAGGAAGCTTGAAACATCACTATCAGGAATCATATTTCCGGGAGGAAGCTCAGCTCCGTTCGAAACTTGTGAATTACATTTGTGTTCCTTGCACCCGGAACTAAGTCATTTCTGGGGTATCTATGTATTTCTGAACAACATTTCAATCATGTTCATGAATTATTTATCTCACTTTTTCACATTGCAATTCTTTGTTTTTCACTGAAGATTAAAAAGAATAAAAAGAATTCCTAAGATGTTTATAGAATTCAATTTCAGTATAAAGAATTTGTGTCTGTGTGTGTGAGGGCGTGTGTCTATTTGTATGTGAGTGTAGGTGTATATATTTTTCTGTACAAAATTATTGCCAACATTTTCTTTTTAAGAGTCGATATCAGTTTTTGTTGAAAAAATATCTCGTTTCTTTTGATATCGAATTATGTGTATAAAAATAAGGTTTTTATAAAGTGAAGTCAGCTGTAAAGTTTTTTATCCACGGTATTTTTATAGTAGGGAAATAATGTAGGTGAAAAATGTCATTTTCTAATTTAACTATGTTATTAAATTTAAAAATGTAATATTTTTTGAAAGTAATTATATCGAAAATAAATAATTTGTAATTTATTTTTCTATTATAAAATGTATTATTTTGCAAATTTCCAAAATGTTTTTTTTTTGAAAATACAAATATAAAAAAAAGAATTCTATTCCTTTTTAATCAAATTTTAAATTTTATTTTTGCAACATCAAACTTTGTTAAAGAATTGAAATTGTCTTGCATGATCTGATTATAGAAATAAATATAAAATTATTTAAAGTCATTTAACTGAAACAACTTGAATTTTATCGAAAAGTTTGAATAAAGTTTATTTTTATTACAACTGATTTTTTGTAAATGTAATCATACAATTTTTGCCTAATTCAAACTCAATAAACCGTTGTTATCATTTTAATCTAAGCTAGTTTTTTATGGTAACACGTCATAAAACTTTGTACCATCGAATATGAGTTAAAAAAGCGTACTTTATACAAACATTTACGAGCCCCATAGAACCACTACAAACTTGTATTTTCTTACTTTTTCCCTTTCGCATCATCCCATAAACCGTAAAATTGCAATGTATATTATACTTTAGTGGGCCAACTTGTCCCATTTACTCGGCGGTCTGCTAACTTTATAGAGACTTAAAGAGACTGTCTTGATACGCAGACATACTACTTAAATTAGTTTCTAACAAAATGAATCTGTCACTGGTTTCCTTCGTAGCCTTATATTTTGTTATTTCTTTGAAATAAATTTTTAGATTACTTCTAATTCTAAAACTTGTGTTGACATTGTTTGGTGAATTCAAGTTTTTGGACTTTTTAATAATTACCAAAAACAATAATAAATTTAATAATTAAATTTTTTTTTTAAAAAATGATTATTTCCATGTTTGAATTTAATTTAATATCAAAATTATACATGATTATAATTCTGTACTTTTACATAAAAACATAATGAATGAAAAATATACAATTTAAAAGTAGTGAAAATGTTATTGACATGTTGTCTGAAAATGCTGATCCTTTTCTGACAATTTATTATTTTCATATTAAAATTGCAGATTGACAATTTACACCTGTTATTATTAACTACGAATGATTGAATGAGTTCGATTTAAAAAGTGTCAACTTGATTCGAAGTTATTGGCAGCTTTTACTAATACAAATTGAAGACATACGATATAAATGAAAAAACTTTAAATTGTCAGAAATTTTGTGAAATCGTTAAAAGTTTGAACAATTACTAAAAGTCTTGAAGTATGTCAAGGCAACGATTATTCACTGTACAATATTATTCAGTGAAATAGATATGTACTAACTTGTCATTAATAATTAGTAATTGTTCAAAATAAATTAAATTTTAGAAGATAGTTTTTTTAAAAGGTTGAAATTTGCTTATGAAAAAAAAACTTCATGAGGTTCTTTTTTTAAGTATAAATAGTTACTTTCCTCTTTTTACTAAAACTTTTGACTGTAAAATTTTAATTACTTTGACAAGAGTTGTCTTTGACTCTCTGTATTTAATATGCAAAGTACTTAATGAATTTTAGAAAAAACGTTGTATTGCATTTAAATAAATTATAATTGCAAGGCCAGTTGAAATACGCAGATCTAATTCATTATTTTAGTTTAAACTAATCAATCCTTGTTCATTTATATTCCATACAATTGTCTAGGTAATGATTTTTTTAAGAACATATAACTTGCCAACCAAAACAAAACTTTTGTTAAAGTTTGTATCTATTTGGATTATTTGTTGAGTTTAATGTCGGCAACATTGGGAACACATTTGGTAGATTGAACTCTCACTAAGTTGAACATACTAAATGTGATGTTTTGACCAATTAACTGTCCAAAGGCACAGAGGAAAGGATGAAGATCAAAATTTATAGAACAAATATTTAGATAAGTCTGATCTCTTTATTAGGAAACAATTATGGGCTAAATAGTGCAATAAGCGAACTGTCACTTAGTCTTATTATATGTAGGATTTATTCTGACAATCAAAGTGAGATTAAATTAAGAACAAGTGAAGCATCTGTCAATATGTTCAATTTTTTATTAATGTAAACAAAAATTGACACATAAAACTTAATTATTCGTTCATCATTGCTTTAAAAAATAACAATTTGAACCTTATTGCTAAAAATAAATAGTTTTTTATATATTTATTTATTGACAGAAGGAATTTTGTTTTGTTTTATTGACAAAAATAATTTTACCATGTGTGGACCATGTAACTCTTTTTTCCATGGGTTCCTTATTACAAACATGCTTGAAAAAACTAAATATATGTTTTGATATTTTTTTGTAATTGCTTCATTATGAGAATATAACAATTTGCTGATTATTAAAATTAACATTATGTGGACAAAGAGGGACGGCTTTTAATTTATCACGAATTTTCGTCTGGAGCATATTCTGCGTTTTCACAACTAGGATATATTCAAATGAATATAGCTCAAAGCATTATAAAGCGTTGTAAACTTTTGTTTTATCCAACACAGAAAAACTATACTTGAACAAATATCTCGTTCCGACATGTCAGTTAATGTAAAGTAACTTTTAATTTGAAATTAGTAGTCAGTTTTTTTCTGTTAAAACATTTCATTTAATTTTTTAGCATGCAATTTTTTCTGAACTTTAATAATAAAGAAATGCTGAGGTAATCAATTTATTTTGTAGTGTTTTAACTTTTTATTACCTTAAGGGGGCTTTTTAGTCTTAAGATCAAGTACTAGAAGTAATTGTGGCATTTGGATGAAATTTTAGAAGGTGAAACGTCTTAAGTAGACATTTTAATTTATGAAAAAAATTGGGGCCAGAGGGGGGGAGGGGCGGAGTGGGTTTTGTTCGAAAACCCTTTTAACATCTTTTTAGATATTCATATTAATGTTATGTGGGTCTGGTATAAATGTGTAGTCGGTAATGGTTTTTGATATGAAATTGATGTAGATTTGATTTTGAATTGACGTAAACTTGGCTTTTTGTCCGCAAATTTTAATATAAATTTCAGAATGTTGGACACTGTACAAAAGAAGTTATACACTTTGCAGTTTAAATAAAATTATTTGTACAAAGCCCGGAATTGGTTCCAGAAATAAGTGTCCAAGAACTTTCCCCAGGCACTGCATATCATAACGTTTCTCATGCTTTTAGAAAGTCTAAATTTAAGACACAGGCTGTTTCATCTTGGTGATTTTATGTGCATAACCATCAAAGATTATCTTGAAGTCTTTGATTTTAGTTCTTTCCCTTAGTGTTGATAAAAGTAAAGTTGATTCGGAGTTCCGTCCGGCGAGATGGAAATCGAAACAAGAGTTCGGAAGCAGTCTGGTTTTTTCTTTGCAGTTTAAAAGTGTTCGTAAAAAGTTGTACCTGACTTGGGATATGAATCAAATTTCTAGAAGCCTGGGCGAAGTATTAATTGAAACTGATTTGCCTATGCGCAATAAGGAATATACGTTTAACCCCTTATAGAGAGACCAGGAAACTACAAAAATTATGTATATTCTGTTTATCTACTTTTTTCGATGCATCATAAACTTTATTATCATAAATATTTTCAAGAAGTGATCAATTTTTTTTGTAATAAGTTGTGAAATTAAAACTTCTGAAGTTTTTAAAAACATTGTAACAAAAAATGGAAAAATTGATTTGAAAAGTATTTTTTACCAATACATAATTTTTTCATAGATTTTTTTAAAACTAAAAATTATTTTTATTATTAAATATTATATTAGCTATCCCAAAATATATTTTATTATCAATTACATGTTTATTTTTTTAAATAATGATTTCGCTGGCAAAAATATCGATAACTGGTGCCTGTCAGCTAACTGTTGCTTCTACCTTAATTATATATGAGGAATTCCACAAAAATTTGGCTTTTAGTGGTTCAAAAATTCGACAATTTTTTTGAAGCACGCCTTTAAAACTAACAAACTTGCCGTCAAATATCGTATTTTTCACGGGAAAAATTGTGAACAAGCCTTTCGAGGGTGGCGACACCATTTAAATTGAAATTTTTTTTTTTAACACGAGCTCTCTGGAGAGCTCACTTACGTTTGAATTAATTTAATTATTTAATTAATTATTACTGTTCTAATGTTTGAAAATGTGTATAATATCAAAGATATTACTCAAATACTTCCAAAAATTTACTAAATTATTAATTATTTATTGTTTAAAATGACAATAACACAGAAATAGCCAAAAAATTGAATTTTAGCATGCAAAATTAATTTTTTGTGCGTTAAAATAAATATAATGATAAAAATTAACACTATTCAATTAGTTTGCAGGAAAAAACACTTTATTCAGATTATAGAATATTAAACCATCATAAATAATACAGTTTTTGACTGCGTTTGTAACAAACTTGTAGTCATTATCATCTAATTGAAAAGTTTTTTTTTTCTTATTTCTCGCTTGCACCTGAATCGGTTGCTTTATTTTGCACAGCACTTGTGTTATGTATACATTTTGTATATCGGGTCTTAATGACCAAAACAAAACTTTCTAATTAAAATTAGTTGTTTTAAACAATAAATTAATAATAATTTAGTAACTTTTTGGAATTATTTGAGTAATACCTTTGATATTATAAACATTTTCAAACATTAGAACAGTAATAATTAATTAAATAATGAAATTAATTCAAACGTAAGAGAGCTCTCCAGAGAGCTTGTGTTAAAAATTAAAAATTTCAATTTAATGTTCAGTGTAAATCATAAAAATTTAGATAAAAAATATATATTTATATGAATTAAAATATTGAAAAAAACGTAAAATTTAAACAAATTAATTTTTTCAAATAATTGGCTGTAACTTTTGAAAAACCTAAAATGTATCTGAGAAATTTTGATATTTTAATGTAACAACTTTTTTGAGTTTTTGAAGTTATCAAACTCAAAAGAAAATCGAAGATGAAATATTGTGGTAATTAATTTTTAATGTTGAATTTTTTGGTATTTAACTTTGAACTCACCTTAATTACGCAAATAAAATGAATTTTCTTGTATATTGGTTCCTCAAATTCCTAAAAATTATGTGTAAGTACTTCAGAATTTAAATTTATGTTTAAAATTGAAATTAGTTTTTCAGAAAACGCATATTTTTTCGAAATCAGTTTGACGGTAATTAAACGATATAGACCATATAATTAACGATACTCGAGTGCTTTTCCATGGATTTTGAACAAAACAAATGCAAGAGAACACTTTTTAAACAAATCCGAAATGGGTGGGAAATTTGCGGTCTGTAAATTGATGAACAGAAATAAGAGAGGTTATTGGAAATATATATAAAATTTTTATATTAAAGTCTCAAATATCTGTGTAATTTGCAATAATCCATTAATATCATTATTTTTAAATAATTGCGGCGAAATTAAACGTATATACATGTGTATGGCAAATGCAAGAATTATTATTAAACAATTCTTGTTGATGTAAATTACTTTGCAATTTTAATTTACGTATTTATTTTGCGCTTTAATCAAATTAATTATTTGAGTATACATTTGAGGTGGAGCTATTATGAAGGAGCTTATTTTTTCTTGGGAGAGTTATATACATGTTACATGTATGTTACATATACGTTAGAGACATTTGAGTATTTACCAAAGTTAGATTAGTTTTTCAGGAAGCTTCTATGGTCCGGTGGTTATAACATGGACTTGTCACCTTCGAATCTCAAGTTCAATTTTTATTAAAGAAGTTTTTATATTTATGAAACATGCGTAATAGCTTAATTTATTATTACTTATGAACTTATGTTACACATATGAATCATACATGTAACTTGCGATTTTGACATGCATGTTAAATCAAGTATAACATGCGGAGCACCATGTATTTTACACGCACAATTTACATATATGCAACATTTATGTATCATGCGTGTTACAGGTATGTTGCATATTGTGTATACATATATAATACATACATGTTACACGTATGTCACATGTGTGCAACATGCGCGTTTTTTTCCAGGATATTGGACGCCAAACTTTATAATTGACATTTTTTTATTCAAATGTATACAAATACATAAAAAATAACGTCTTTCATCTTTAAATAATATTATTTTTTTTTCTAATTTCACAAAAAAATTAAATTACTTTATTTTCATGAAATATTTCAAACTAAGAAAATTTAACCTCAAAACTAGTGTTTTTCCATTTATGTTATGCATGATAATAACTCCCAAACTAAGTAGATAAAATGTTCAGCATGAAGCATGAAGCATGAAGCTTAATTAAGGTAAGAATATAAGGATTAGTATAATAATTTTTCAGTACAAATTTCACGGATTTTACAAAAGTTACAATGACATTTTCATCAAATTTGGTATACTTCCCTATACCGCTATAGTATTTTGACTAAATTTTGAATGTTTATAATTCGACTATTAAGAAGCCGAGGTTATTCAAATTCCGGGATAGGATTGAGGGATATTTAATTTACATGTTTTTAACTAACAACATAGTATAGTTGAAAAGATTGCGATATTAATTAAAACATTGTTAATCGTTATTTATTTTGTGTTATGAATAAAAATGATACAAATTATCAAATTAAAAGCCACGCAAATTTAGGTAAAGCAGGACAATTTATTATTATTTCAAATATCATTTCTTGTCTTGTGTTGTACTGTTGAGTGTTGTTTTAACTAACAAAAAATATCATTTAACGTAAAAGTAAAATTCTTGCAAATTTTCTTGTTTGAAATGCTAATGACTATTTGATTGGCAGATACTTAATGATACTTATTAATTAAACGACAGATGAAACGGATTCATAAAGAGTTATAATTTATTCATCGATTTACTTATTAATGGAAAAATTTAAATTAAAAAAATGTTAATAAATTAAAACAGTCTACAAAAGTCGATTTCATTTGAAACGTAATACGACATTATTATAATTTTCAATATAAAAGTAATAAATAATAATAATATATTATTTTATATTATTTATTAAATTTTTGTTTTCTTGTGTCTCTTAAAATCTCTCGCAAGGACAGCTTTTTAATCAATTTATAATGCAAATTACAGTAGAAGATATGGTAGGATTAGTGATGTTAATCAGTTGAAAGTATAGTATTATTGAACATTTAATAATCGATACGTTGCGTCCATTCAATATCCATTCTTTTAAATTTTTTTGATATTAAATTTTATTGATTGTTCATTAAAAATTATTTTTATAATATTGGACAAAATATTCAGAATGTGGAATATTCGGGAAAAAATAGTTGCCATGATAACTGACAACGCCAGCAACATGATTGCAACTGCAAATATTTTACAAATTAGACATATTCCTTGTTTCGCGC
>JABFPM010006087.1:0-10535 GCA_022817325.1 Idris sp. 1 HC-2018
TACAAAAAAAAAAAAAAAAAAGAAAGCTTAAATTTTAAAAATCAAAATATATAATTTTTGTCCAATTAATTTATAAAAAAAGTTGAAAAGACAAATTCAATTTATAAATTAAAAAGAGTTAACCAATTACATTTATACAGATGTTGTTAATGACTTTTGTAATGAATTATTATCAGTATCATTGAGATACAATTACCGAAAAATTTATTGAACCATGAGTGACTTTTGTACAAAAGAGTACTTGTTTAATTTGAAAATCTATTAAACTGTCGGAAGAACAAACTCGGTCATTTATATAAATTCTTCGTTAAACACTAAAGCACCACGGCATCATTAAAAAGTGCAAACAAGAAAATTCGCCGATGGCTAAAATTCATATATTTCAGTTGATACCGCTTAAATTACAATGGCCAATGTACGCCAGAAAACTTTCACAAATTGTGAATCATAATTGAACCTTTTTTTATCACATTTCCTAACTGAATAACAATTTTACACTAATCTCATAGCAGGGAAAATATTTACACCAAGGTTGAATGAATGAAAAAAAAAAAACTGTAATTCGTGTATTCTTTATCTGAAACAAATTTCATTATCAATGGCAAACTTAATACTGTTGCTTATGATTGTTTATTATAACCGGTAACAAGTTTATACTTAGAATATTAATAACAGTTATGCAAATCAACAACGAAAGCTATGATTAACTCCATAAACTAATTGAAGTAACCGATAATTAATTTAAACCATTAATCTTCTCAAGAAAATAATTTATTCAAATTAATTTTTTTTTTCTATTGAAACAAAAGATGCAAGTGGATTTTTTAATCTAAAATGACCAAAAGACCTACATCCTGCAAAAACTTGTTCACATGAAAAGTAAACGGAAATAAAGATTTAATGAAAACTCCGTACATCAATGACGATAATTAAGTAGAGGAACGGAAGTTGCCTCCTCCGTTTCGTCTCTTTCTTAGACCCGTCTGGCTGGTTTCCGCTTCGAAAAAGCACCAAAAATTGCGAGCCGCATTTGAATAGACTTAGCTGACTAGCTCGCCAATCTCAATCCCTCAATTGGGTTATGAATAAACTCATTCAAGGAGCCTTCTTTTTTCCCTTTTTCTTTATCGTGGCATTTTTTTGTTGTACACGTTGGCGCACGCCAAGCCATTGTCAAGAAAATGCCATAATCTTTGGTTTTGAGGGGCATCTTCCTTTTTTTATGGCCCAGCCACGAAATGGCATTGTTTTTCGGCTCGGCTTTTTGTCTCGTATTGCCGAGCCTTTCTTTCTATTTTCTACGTTACGTCAGGTTCATTCAACAAAAAAACAAGCAGAATCGTTGTTCGACTCTCGGTGACATCTCTAGTCGCAGTTCCATTACACTTGAAAAAACAATCCCTTTTTTATTTGATCTGATTCTTTTAGCGATTTATTCAAAAGAATGGAATATTTTTTTCTTCACTTTATCATGTGTTTTTTACTGAAGTTTCTAGACACACAATTAAGGTTTTTTTTAGTCGATTAGATAATATCATTGAATTCTTTAAAAATGATTTACCAAGAACCAAGTGAGAAAGTTATATGACAGCATTTAAGATTCTGAGCAGGATAATTAAATGGAAAAAAGAACATATTTGGACTGAAAAAGAAATGAAAAAAGCAAAGATTTATGTTCTTTACTGCATATTGATGTTGAATAACCTAATCATAAACTATAAAATTATAGTCTTATAAATATAGGAAGGATTAATTATAATGAATTAAACTAAACTTGATCATGAATAAGAATGGAGTATCTTATTTCGAAAAAATATTGCAAACAATAAAACAATTCAAATTGAGTATACTATCTAAAGTGTCCTTTTAATTATACTGATATAATCTAAACTTCAATATTTTTTGTATTCATATTGACTTTAATGTATTTTTATAATTATTTTGAGTCAGTCGTAAATAAAATAATTAAGTTTCTATATACATTAGTTGATTCGCGAGACATGAAAGTCTATATAGAAAGTGAATAACATTACTTCAATAGTGCCAATGTAATATTCACGCGGAAAAATAATTATTCATAGAGCTGACCATAAAAATTTTATCACATTTATTATTTAATAGTTAGACGAAATTTAAAAAAAATATTATTTTTTAGCCAATAATTATCAAAACCAGTTCAGAAACTTATACAAAAACTCAGTTACATGTAAATAAATTTATCAGTTAACAAAAATTGTATTTTAAATTTATTTAAGATGATTGAATAACATTTACCTGTTTTAATGAATATTTATAAATCTTAATTAATTATGTAAATTCAAGTGACACAGCATTGGTTAAGTTATTTGCACTTGAAATACAAAAAAAAACAATTGGTTTTTAATAACATTGATTTCGATAACTACAAAACGTTGTCAAAAATGAAAAATGATAGCATGAAAAATTACACACGCATCAGTCGTGAGTTCAAAACCTGCAAGAAATGACTTTGAAACAGTAAATATAGATTTTCGCGTGCGCCAGCTATATTTTCTGATTCGACACCAGCTATTAAGGTTTAATTATTTTAATTGCTTAGGTATACCGGGCACACTGAATTACATATCGCTGGACAGTTATCGCGGAGGATCCCCAAAATTAACGCCTTGGCCTAATTGGGCCCAAAACACTGCAGGAGCTTGTGGCACTGGCCTCACTACTGTTTACAGGTAAAAAGAAATATTCCCGCAAACAACATTTTTTCTCCTTTTTCGAGTTTGCTTTTATACTTTCTTGACAGCAGTTTTCTTTTTGTTTAGAAAACCATTACTAAGTTTTTGGTAATTTAGAATTGAATTTAATTGAAGTGTCGAAAATTGCAGAATCCACGCCGATGTTTGCGACAGACTTTGGGTTCTCGATACAGGAACCATTGGCATTGGAAATACCACAAGACAAGCTTGTCCTTATACTCTAAATGTTTTTGATTTGAATAGAGAAAAACTACTCAGACAATACAGACTTCGTCCTGAAGATATTAATCAAGTAAATAATCACAGAGAATTTTGATTTGCAGGATTTATTAAATCTTACAATTTAAATTTTAAAAAAAACTTACAAATTATGAAATATTACATTTTTATATACTTGCAGTAAAATTAATATTATCACTTTTAGAATACCTTCATTGCAAATATAGCTGTAGATATTGGCAAGGGTGGTTGTGATGATGTTTACGCTTACATGACTGACGAGCTTGGTTACGGACTTATCGTCTACTCTTGGGCTCAGAACAAATCCTGGCGGGTCACTCACAGTTATTTCATGCCAGATCCTTTAGCTGGAGATTATAACATCGGAGGCTTGAACTTCCAGTGGGGCGAGGAAGGTATCTTTGGAATGAGTCTTTCACCATTAGCTCTCGATGGTTTCAGAACTCTTTTTTTTCATCCTCTCAGCAGCAACCGCGAATTCGCTGTCTCGACTAAAATTTTAAGAGACGAAGCTTTAGCTACTGATAGTTATCATGAATTCCAAGTTAGTACATATTCCATATAACTAAATATAATTATTATTAAATGTCTGGAACAGTTTTTTTATTTTAGAGTTAATTTCAAAATTAATTGCTTTTTTCTAAATAACTGCTTTTTCTAAAATAAAATTGGGTTGGATCAACTCCATTTTAGTTAATTTCAAGATAAATAAATTTAAAGTTTTTAATTCTCTGATCATTCAAGTGTATTCCTAATTGTTTTTAACTGTTCGAATAAGTTTGTTCTAATTTATTTTGTGAATTTCATTCGTTTTGCAATGCTTGTATTTATACGTAATTTATCAAAAACTAGTTAGACATTTTTTTAAGCATCAATATTTTCTGATTGAGAAACCCAAACGAAAATTCATGTTTTTAGCGGTAAAACTTGTGTAAAGTGTTTTACATTTTTGTTAGTTATTTTTGATTAAATAATGTCAAATAATGAATTAATTTTTACTTGAAATTTAAGACATTTCACCAACAGTTACTAACATTCATTAGCTTGAAATCGCGTTATAATGACATTTTACAACTCAAAATTACATTTATTTAATATTTTTTCTCGGGATTCGTTCTTTATTCAATTTTTCTTAAAGCATTTAGGTAATTTTTAGATTAAATTATAATAAAAATATAGACTTGATCCACTCTTGCTCTGAAATAAATCAATTTTTTTCAGAGCAAGAGTGAACTTTTTTTCAGTGTAAATAACCAAAAATACACTTTATTTGTATAGATTATGAAGGTACACATTTTTTACCCTGTAATAGCACTTTTAGTTCAAAAAGTTCAAAATGTGGAGTTGATCCACTATTGCTCTGACCAACCCAATTACAGTTTTGCTGAGCGTTAGACTGATCTAACGATTTATATGTATCTTAAATCGAGACTGATTTATTACAAGTAACAGCAATTTATTGTTTTCAAATTAGGTTCTGGATGAAGTAGGACCTTTGGCTCACCGCACGTCCGAGATAATGGACGAGAATGGATTGATGTTTTATAATCTGGTTGATCAGAACGCTGTGGGATGCTGGAACTCCATGTTACCATTCACTTCTGCCAATCATGCTGTAGTGGCCAGACATGACGAAGCTTTAATTTTCCCCGCTGATGTTAAAGTACGAAATTTGATGTCAACTTTTTTATTTAACAATTTTGTTGTATTTGGCAGTCCACTTTTTCGTGTAGATTGAATTTTTTTTTTTTTTTTATTAACAGATAGTTTATTTAAATATAAAACTATTTCAGGTAAAAAGAGGTCTCTTGTGGATCATTTCGGACAAGATGCCGGTGTTTCTGGAATCGACTTTGAACTACACAGATATCAACTTCCGTATTCTGACAGTTCCAGTGCAAGAAGCTATTGCTGGCACCGTCTGCGACAACACACCGTGGATGTACCGTTCTAACAACCGACTCTGGTGGAATCGATGATGATAATAGAAATTACTTAATTTTTGAAAATTTAACTCAATTCATTAACATTTACTAGTGCATTGATAACATCTTAAATAAAAAAAATCTTTCATGAGACATAACATTGCAATCAAACATTTAGCAATTATTCAGTTATAACTTCATTTCAACTAGAATCAGTGTTCATCTAATTATTCAATTAGTTCATAAACATCACAAATTAAATTGCATATTAGATTCGCTACGGTGTTTTTTGCTTGTACGAAAAAAAAAAACTCATAAAATTATGACATTTGGACATGACTTTGTTTCTGTACAATAAAATGTAAGACTTTTTTTACAATACATGATACATTTCTAATTGTTACATTTTTTCATTTTTTGTCATCCTTTAATTCCTTTGCATTATATTATTTAGCAAAAAACTACATTTTTTGTATAAAAATTTAGAAATAGCATATTTTTCAATAGCACGATTTTTTTATCAAATTAATCAATTTATCCATTAAATTTTATTTGCAGCGGTTTTTTACACTTTTTTCGTGCTCTTGAGATATCTTTATTTTAAATCCTAAATTAAAAATTCCTTTTGCAACAACAAGTTGAGTTGCCTCGATAACAGAAGGCATCTAGATATACATAATGATAGCTAATAATACAGTCACTGATGAGTTAAGCTGCAGGGTACAGACAGAAGATTTTATCCCCAATTGCTTAAAATTCGCTCAGAACGAAACAAGTTGTTTTACCAAACAAATTTATATGTATCCCTCGCAAATGCAAAGTGTAAAACAACTCAAGCCCTGAGCCATGAACAATTATTCACTTAAAGAAAATTGAGTGCGAAAAATGGCATGCTCAACTGAGAACATTGTTGAAGTCACAAAAAAAGTCACGAAGCCCAGAATATAATTTCTTTATTGAAATCAAGTTATGTCTAGTCGGATAATAAGTATAATTTCATTTGGAGATAAAACACAAAATTGAGTTATGCTCGAGAGATGAAATTTTCTAAGAATACCAATACGAGTATTGTGTACTTGATATTTTAGTTTTAAGTTTGAGTTTTATCTTTGGTTTTAAAATGTGAACAAAAAGAAAAATATGGAGTAAAATATTTTCGATTCAGATGGTAAATCAGGGAGCCATATATTTTACACGCGTAGGCGTGAAACAGATAATTTTTTGGCGGCGCGACGTAGAAAGCGATAGGTCTGATCGTATATCAGGTCCGGGTAGCGAGGCTCCTACAAATTATCGGAAACAAGGGCGAAACTAATGGGCCATTCGGGTGGCCATCTGGCCGCTTCAGGGCCTATTCATGGCCGATTTGATCGTCGTTTTCACGCGGTAAACACCGTGAAAATTGGGGTCGCGTTACCTTATTACCTAATGTGTCGGATACCGCCTCGAGTCCACCGATGACTTTTGACTCGTTATCGACCTTCCTTACCTTGCTTTAAAAAAAGCTTAGTTTCGTCTATAAATCTGCACACAAAGTAGATGAATTGCTTTTAAATTAGACTAGGTTCATACATACTATATGGTTTCAAAATTGAGACCGTTTGGTTAAAATTGTATCATAAATCATTCAATATAATGTGACATGTGTACCAAACTGTAGATGTCAATATTTTAACAATTTACTATGAAAATCCATAAAATGGATGTAACATTTTTGATGATAGTAGTGGTTTTTTTCATGTCTTGCAAAAATGTAGTTTTCGACGACAAAAAGTGGAGAACAACATTTTTTCAAGAAATTCCAGAATGGTGTAAAAGATAAAGAATTTTTGTTCTCCAAAAATTCTAAGATATTTGAATGCAATCTTTGGACTTTTGTTAAATCCTTTTGATCTAAACGTAGATCCGAATGCTAATTTCCCAAGAGCAATAGATGTAGAAGAACTAGACGGTTGCAATCAGCATTGCCTTTGGGATAACTGCGATCGTCAAACAAGATGGTTCAAACTGTTTCAATTTAAAAAATGGATCCTTGCCAGAAGATGGGACTTTGATAACGCCTAAATGAGATCGTCTATCGTCAGGCGGTACAATTTACATGACTTTTAAGGTCACACATAATTAGATTAGAAATTGTTCCCTCTTTCATCACAACAAATTTCGCCCTTGCAGCTATAACTTGAAAAAAAGTATTACAAGAAGAAAAACATTTAGTGTAATGTAATTCATTAAAATGACTGGGCGAATTAATTGATTTTAAAAGTAATGAGATTTTTAATGTAATCAATTTATAAGGATGTGATGTACAAATTAATAAAAGTCATAAGATAATATATAGCTGCGTTTTTCATCAATTTTATGAACTAAATATTTAATAATTATTGCGTTTTTTGTCTTGAATAATAATGAATGGTTATTGAGTTTCAGTGTGCAAAAAAGAATACACCAGGTAAAATTGTTCACGGAACTCATTTAGACACCAAGGTGTAAAAGATATTAAGAATGTGCTGTAATCTACGAAATATAATAACAGATGCCAATTTTGTTTGACATTCCCTATCACACGTATCGTATTCAAGTTTTTTATCATCGTTTTAATATTTTTAACCTGCCTAATACTTCTGAAATGTTAATAAAATATGTTTCTATATAAACTAACTTTTTTAATTACTAAACATCTTTATACTAATCATTTTGCAAAATCTGATCAAATTATTGTACACGTTTTTATAAATATTTATTATTAATTCTTTGTTATATAAATTAAAAATATAATAAACTAATATACCACCTCGATTTAATAAAAACATGTAACATCCATTTCATCTTTGTCAATCATTTTGATTTAAAAAATACAAAATTCCTCGTGTACTTGGCATTTTTTTAAAAAAAAATATCAATTCCCCGCCTCTTTTACACACCGCAACTGTACACCCGATGATTACCACTCTAACATAAATAATGTGCATCGATTATTGCACGTTTCGATGTTAAAAAAGTGTCAAAAAGCAAACTTCTTCCCTGGGCATTAATAAATTTGCACACTGCACCATATAATATCATCACATTTGTCCGGCATTGTCGGTGATTTTTTGTTCCTTTATTTTTCTTAATTTTTTCCTCTCTTATTTTTTCAAGCTGCAATGTGTTATTACATCCCAAAAAGAAGTTTGACAGTGGAACGAGGCTCGCGGTTCTTAAAAAGGTGTTAAAGCGTGCCGCATGCCGAGGTGTTAATTTAAAACAAACCCCGGCCTTTTGCAAGCGATCTGGACTTAGAGGCAGCATATAATCAGCGCGTCAATTTTGCTCCTCTCGTTTCGCCATAAAAGCCCCACTGCCACTTTAAATTTTGAGCCAAGTTTTGCAGCTGTTTATATGGTTTTTTAAGCAACCGTACACGGGACACCGATTTTATGATCAATTTTACACCAAGTTAAGGGTATTTTTGCGCCAGCAGTGATGTGTTAATTAGCGCTGCGTCGTTCAATCAAAGGACCAACTCATTGACAGCTTTAGTGATCAATTGTTCCTTTGAATGTTGATGCCGAATTGCGATCAAATTTAAAATCGCCATCTTTTTAGTCCAAATTCCGATCCGCGATTTTTTTAAAGAAAAATCTTATGTCCAAATTCCAATCCACTGAAAAAAACAACTAAAGTATACTGAATACAGAAAATTAAACAATAAGTAAAAGTTTATTTGTAGGGTCATTCTATCCATTATCGGCCGGAAAATACAAAACCTGAATTTTTCCAGAAACACGTTTATTCTATACCTTGTACCCAAAAACATTAACAGGCATGTAACAAATTTTATTTGCAACATTCATTGTTTATTAATTAAATAATCACGTTTTTCTAATGAAATTAGCGTTGCCCTAGTAAAATAGATCATATATTGACAATACATTGACAGTACATTGACCATTCATAAAAAAAACCATATATTCACAAGATATTGTCAATATATTAACAATATAGCAACAATATATTGACAATATAATGTCCATGCATAGCCAATATATTGTTATTAGATTGTCAATACATTGATAATGCACTCACCATATATTGACAATGTATTAAAAATATATTGACAACGTTTAACCGTAATTTTTATGCACAAAGAAAATCATAATAAATTTTGTATATTTTTGTACAAACTTTTATTATTCAAATTGCTTCTTACATGGTATTAACGACAATAGATGATCGATCAACTTTTAGAATCTAAATCTGCGCTAAAATCTTTGGAAACAATTTTCAACGAAATCAAAATTTTTGATAATGTACATACGTTCTATTGCTGAACAAATACTTGTATCACGCATTAACTGAACAATCTTCTTTTTGATCTTGCATTTTGATTTTCATTTTGGACAACATAACGTTTGATATATTATAGAATATTAATTTACGCAACGATATAATCAACTGCTATAATCAAATTAAAGTATTTAAGATTAGTATATGTGTAATTTAATTTTTAAAGGACAAAAAACAGAACGTAGACTTTCAATCGCATAAAAAGACTGTCTAACCGATTTGAGCATATGAAAACATATATAACGATACAATCTATAATCATACGATTAAATAATCAAACGAATACACTTGCTGTTGAATATGGCTTTTAAAAACAGCTTTAATCGAACAAACTAATACAAAACATTTTTTTTAAGTGATATGAAGAATATAAAAAATATCAAGAAACTTCAATATACGAAAAGGTTTATCAAGGCTCAGTTGCTACTGGTGTCTCTTTTATTTTTCGGGATCTAAATAAGTTTTCACTCAATTGGCTTCTCATAGCTGTTTTGATTGATTGTTCGATGACGGGGATTTCGAATTCCACCCGATCTTATCGACGCAGAACGTAAGCTATAAGAAATTAAAATTGCGTGAATCTAAAGTGAATTTAAAATAATTTTTGTATATAATAATTATTTGTAATAATAATCAATTTACCAATTATCATATCAACGGCAGTACTGTTGAGAGCTGGTCGCTGAACAGCATTTGGTCCTGTCGTAGGTTCCCCGTACAACGAACAGTCATATAAGGCATTTTCCGTAAAAATGCTCCCGCCATCATTTTACGAGCCAATCGAGTTCCATTTTTCAGTTTTTTGGCTTCTTTATATTCATGTTGGTTCCGTCTCATATCGGAACATGACGCCTGTATATTCTTTTTTTTGTGGATTTTTGAAATTCTTTTATTCGTTTTTAAACTTCTATATACAGTGCTGTGCCATCTTTTGTCGATTTTAAAGCTGCAATCGGATCTGAAGGTTTTTTAACCTATAAATTAATAAGAAAAATTGTAATAATTTACACGAAGTGTATGTTAATACTATTCACCTAATAATTAAGTGTTAAATAAAATTTTATTTAAAAATAACATTTTTTGCAACAATTTAAAAGGAGAATCATTCTAAAACGAGTTATTTTAAATGTCGTATTTTTATAAATGTACCTTTTTTTTCTTCTGAATTTGAAGAATCCGCTTCTGGAACTCCACTTTCAACATTTTTTATACCAAGTTTTTGAGATTTTGCTCTTTCTTTTTTTGCTAACAAATTTCTCATCATCTCTCTTTCTTTCTCTGTCAATCCGTCGTCACTATCATTGTCGATTGG
>JABFPM010006088.1:0-10534 GCA_022817325.1 Idris sp. 1 HC-2018
ATTTCAAATGCCGTTTATTTTAATCACTTTTTTTCTTCAGTTTTCCTCCACCGTAAAAGTTAATAAATGCTTTTAATGTAAAATATTAAGGTTAAGTACTGAATGTATTTGGTTTTCATGATTGAATTATTCGTGACATTTTCGGAAAATAAGTGTCTGTGCATTGCAACACAAATTTTCTTAAAAAAAAGCAATGTTAAATTTATTTCCTATTCATATTTTCTCTGCATTTTGTATACAGTTAGAGTACATGTTACATAAGGTCGATAATCTGATGCATCACTAAATCCTATTAACAAACACTCTGACTTTTGAATGCTCCATAATAATCGGCGATTCAGCTTACTTTTACCGTTAATATGGCCAGGAGAAAATGACATTACGCTCCAATTTTTTTGTCTTCACTAACAATAATTGCAAAAAGACCATCTTAGAAGCCAACAGTCGGGAAAACTCGATTGGCGAGATCTTTCAAAAGAAATCTGTGTGATTAGAGTTGCGAAAGAGGAACAATTTGGGTCACCTTATGAAAAGTAGATGTGCGCGACATGTTTATTTAAATTGTTGGATATTTTTTGTCGGTGATAAAATAGACAAAAAAAATTACCGGATTAAGATAAGCAAACTCGTACTCAGACTAATAGCATGGTTATTATTTATCGAGAAGTTCGTTAGTAAAAGAATCTAAAAACAACCGGCAATCAAGATTAGACGGATCTGATGTGCTGATTAATGTTCCAATACATTTTTCAGATACAGAGCACTTATTAATTAATGATACTTTTTAACTGAAAAAAGTAGTTGTAATTCACAACAAGAGAGCATAATTTTTTTTTTTTAAATTGTGATGAAAAATGTTATAAAATATACACAAATTTAAAATCGAAGTTCGCATACAGAGATATTTTTTTCTCTTTTAAATAAAGCAGAATAAAGAAGTACTATTTTCTGCATCAATGAAAGGCTATTGTGCCCAAATAAAATAATATATTACCCAGCTTGCGCCAAATCTGAACAAACGTAACAATATAAAGAACCATGTGTGCATACATTAACCGAGAATATGAATGAGTTTACTTTTTTGCTTGCACGATTGAAAAAAATAAAAGAGAATATATATTATATTAGTGTGAATTAAAGCCATAAACTTGATCTTGATATAATCACTTTCATGATTAGACCTTGACCCAGTTTTGGATGCACTCAATTCGTAATCCAGTGTAAAGTTATGTACAGGAATTGTTGCTAAAACTGGTACGCTGTGGACATTAATGCAAAACTTGTGTGTAAAGTGTTTCATGTGTATATAAATTGCAATTAAAATGATAAGCTTGACATAGTGTATAGTTAAGTATAGGTATAGGACAAACAAGTTGGGCTGGATTTTATGTTTTAATTTAAGCTTAGATTAAGTAAGTCTTATTCATTTGGGCTTTTTAAAATTATGTTTAACGAATAATAAATACTTCCATAATTTCACAACAAGGATTTAACAAATTTGATAAATAAGTTGATGATTCATATAACTGTACAATTTTTCGTAACATCTTACATTCTATGGGGCCGTCCATTAATTACGTCAGCACTACAGGGGGGGGGGGGGTCTGTCAAATTATTACGTTTTATTACTTATGGGGGAGGGGGTTTATACGAAATATTACGTAAGCAATCGAAAAAAAATTGTCTACAATTAATTTTAAATAATAATTACATCAAAAAGTAGTTTTTTAACTTATCGACCGATATATCGACCGTTGCTATATACTAAGTCATCTAATAGTATTTAGTGTTGCCTCGTACAAGTTTGATCAGAGTTCCAATTATGATCAAAATATATGTAGCTTTTTGAATAAATGTACAATTTATTTTCGAATAATAATTTTTAAAATGATTATGCTTACTCCTAAGGGGGTCTAAAAACCTAAACAAGTTGATTACGTAATTAACGGACAGCCTCTATTCATTTAGTTCAATGATAAATGAGTTCATTAAAAAATATTTTGACTGAAAGTTAATGACGTTTTTTTGAAAATCCAACGAAGAAAGCAATTCAAAAGTTGTTTATGGAAATTTGTAAAACATTTCTTATTGACGGAAAGTTACAAAAATCACTATCAACTGAAGAAATCAAAAGTAACAAGCCAATTGTTATACATTTTTCTATAAGCAGACTTAAATGTCTATAGTAAAACGTTTCCACAAAGTTCACTAAATTTCTACGACTAATCTCAGTTTTAATTTGCAGTTTCTCCAAGTGTTCGATTATCTGTCCTGAGTTTGTTAGATTATATTTATCGGTGACGTAAGCCCCAGTTGTTGAGGAAACTCGCGACTCGAAATCGAGGACGACTCCCTTGATGATCCACCTTTTGCATCGCCGCAGAGTTGAGGTTTGTCGCACGAAACTGCAACCAAACTTGCGAGCTCTTTAGGCGGAAGCCGTTTCTTCGCAACGAAAGCAAACTACATCGGTGCGGTCTGATATTGAATGCAGCCCGATGAGTAAATTAAAGTTAGTTTGCTTAAATTTCGGCTCCTACTTACACACTGCCTTTCAGACGATACGGAAGCTTTAAATGAGTTTGTTATTTATCTTCGCTGTTTATCTACCCACTTTTTCTCAATTAGGATCGAATTGTTAGCAGATTATCGACAGACGAAGAGTCTTCAATTTTTCGGCTGGTTTTGACGTTGGAAAATGCTTTTAAAAGTAATGTTGTCTTATCTCTCTGCAATTGAATCCGAACCATAAAAAAGTTTCTTTTTAATTTTGGCTGCAAAAGATTCTTAATTACCAGCTGCAAAAGTTGAAGGAAATTACACTCCAATTTTCATCTTTTTGTTTGTTTGATCACAAGTTGCCATTCAATTTTCACGACAAAAAAAACTTATTAGTCAAACTTACGGTATTTAATTTGTTTCTAATAGTTAATTGTAAGTCAACAGTATTTGAAGCTGGAGTTGACAACTAATTTGCCTAATGATAACTCTAAATGTTTGCAAATGAAATGAAGTGTAAAATGAAGATTCAAGTCAATGAGACGATTGTATTGCGTGAAATTAAATTAAGCTCAAATGAATGAACGAAAATCGTACAGGTGACTTACGTAATTTAAAGTTGAAATACGCGGCGGGAATTTCGCAATAATTTGTCAAGTGAATGACGTGAAATGGCCCCAGGCGCTTTTTCCTTTGATGGTATCTCTTTGACACCACCAAAGACATAGTTCTCGGTTTTTCTGTTTGCCACTTGTGTTACGTTACAATCTTTCAGACCCGCTCTTAAATCAAGATGCAACTTTGAATACAAAATTGTTCAGATATCTTTAATTCCTTAGAAGAACGAATATTCGATGAAGCTTTTTTATTAAGTAAAAAACAATTATCCCAAGATTGATCTAAAACGAAACTTGAAAATAAGTATGATCTACATTTAGAAAGATGAAATTCATATGCATGCAAAGTGTACAGTTGACGAAGAATGATGCATTAGCAGTATTGTTTTAGCACAAACATTTGTTTTTTCGACTGCCACCGTTGTAATTTGTACATTTTCATTCGAACGAGAAACTTACAATATTTTTCAAAGACTGCAGAGACAGCATCGTATGAAAGGCTCTTAAAAGTGTAATTTGTAGAAAAACTCGTTACAAGTTTCGTTACAAACTTGCTCTTTCCGCAGAGGCAATTTACCGAACAAAGTTACGATGTGTTTTCTTTTGATATTGTTAAGCGAAATTATTTGAAGTCGATTAGGCTTTTGAGATTTAAATTAAAAATTTGGCCCCTAATCGCATTTTACTTAAGTTTCAAGTCTTTACTCTCATACGGAAGATTGTTCTTCCGCTCAACTGAAAATTTAAAAACTGCTTTTATTTTGCACGGAAATGTCAAAAATTACTTTTTAGAAAATAATAAATTTTTTTTTTATTTCACAATTTCAATATAAGTCTTCTTTTTTTCAGTAACATTTCAGGACATTCACTTGAGAAATTACATTAACAAAGTATTTCGTGAATTTCATTACATATAAACAGTGTGTCATGTGTGGTATGCATAATTCAGGGAATTTAATCACTGCGTAACGGTTCGTAAAAAGCCATGAAAAATATCAATTTTAATCGAACAACTATTCAAAGTTTACAGTATAATACATGTGTTTTTAGTCACGTATACTTTTTGTGTCGAATAAAATTAATCATTATGCGCAAAGTTAATCTTCAAGAATGTCAGATATAGGTTGATGATTCTTGTTTAATAATGTTAAGATAAATTGTATTTGGAGTTTTAATTTTCAAACCCTACTTCAAACTAAAATTTAATAATTCATCGGTGTACCGTTCAATGTAATTTTCGGTGTAACTTTCAATGTGAATTCTAAATCTGGAAATTAAAAACTTTTACAGTTAGAAATGTCAAAAAGTAAAATGTAGAAAAAGAAAAACAAACACACTGGAATATTTGTTTATTGATATTTCAAGTTAAGACGTTTGGTATTACTTCTTCGTTATTTAGCCCTCAGCAATGTACAATTAATTTAACCGTTTGAATGTGATTGGAACGCATATAGTCGTCAGATATGTACGACCAAGGACTACTATGTGATTACGATCTGCACTGGAAATTGTTGTAATGCGAGTCGCGCGCGCACAAACGCAAACGTGTAATAAAACGAAGCCAACATATGTATATAATATATGAGACGAGAATTTGCATTATTATTTTTTTACTGTGAACTTCTTCTTAATGTTTTTTTGCGTTTTTGCTTTCAGAACATCTTGGATAAATTCAATCCAGGTGCCAGACAGTTGATTAATGCGGGCAAGGCTTATTTAAAAGCTCTTCATGGTGAGTACAGTTATTACCGATTCCAGTTTTTTTAACAAACCAAATTGAAGCTGCCTTGTTTAATTATTGGTTTTTTCCGAGATTTTGTTGCTGAAATGGAAATTCGATTATTATTCAAGATTATGATAAATAAGTGCAAATAAAAGTATCTTAGATTGAATAAACAAGTAAAAAAAGCGAACAATTTTCAACTATTAAGATTACAAATATCTTTACTTTTCATTACAATATAAAAGTATAATAAATTGTTTTCATTTTAATGAATTTACTTTTTGGTATATATTAAAAGTAAATAAAAAATGATCTTAATTCTTCTGAAATTAAATTTATCTTTCTCTACTTGTTAAAATAAAAGTACACGAAGTGCACTTTCTTGGCGTTTTACTCTGCACATAAAATATTCAAAGTCTTTTCATCAAATAAGACTTTAAAAGTTTCTTTAATTGAATTACATTCTGTCAAATTAATACATTTATATAAATAATTATAAACTCGGACAGTGTGCTCTTTTTGTAAGCTTAAATGTTTCTATTACTCGAAATACAGTAGTATAAATTCTACTTTAAGCATTATACTATAAGACCCGGTACATCAAGTGTAAGCGCCGAAATGAAGGATATTCGTGTATGTGAGCGTAGAAACTAAAAATACAAACATAAACGAGGGCTTAAATCTGGCTTGGTTATGGTGCAAGCACACACATTGCACGCTGAAATCATGTTCAAACAAACGGTAGTCGAATAGCCCAGCCAGTGTCGGTGACGTTGTGTATGAGAACTCGTGTAGGCTGCTATTTATGGCGTTATCCTGGTAATATCGACACATGTTCGCTCGCACATATCTATATCAACTTTTGCAATTATAAATTTTCATCTGCGTAGATATCAACTTTTATAAACACATTAATTTCAATTAATTGTCTAGCTCATTTTTTTTCTTTTTAGGACAGGTTTAAGGGGACGTCCCAGCGAAATGGCTAAAATTCGCAATTCTTAAACAATTTCAATGATTTTTTAATTTTATTTATTTTTAATTGTGGATTAATGAACAATAGAGAAAATTAACAACAAAGTAAATTGTTAATAACAGTTTCAAAAGGCTATTTTCGAGACGATTTTGTGCGCCACCTAGTGGGCCGATTTGTAATTATTTTTTTCAAAATTTTTAGTAAACCAAGAATAAGAAATTGGTAAGAGTGATTATTTAAAATACAGAAAGTAACCTGGTTTATCTAAAAAGTGTCTCAAATACACTAAAAAATGGTACAAATTAACACTTAAGTATTCATAAAATTTTAATTACTACGTCAAAAGTAGTAACATTTATTGTAAATAAATGTGTTCACCACATGAAAGAGTATACTTCAAAGTATCGAAAAATGCAATAAACAAAATTTGTATTTTTTTTTATTTTTCATCAAATACGCTGGGATGTTCCCTTAAACAAAAAATTACAGTCTTGTTTAACTTTAAATATCGCTGAAATTGTAGGACCCATTATTTTTCGCTAAAACAACTTCCTTGAAATACATTGCTAAGATGTTATAAATATCTCAATTATGCAAACCGTATCAAAGAGGGTACGACCTGCGCAGATAAATTTTGTTGCATCTTTCCCCGTGTTACTTGAATATTGAAAATGCGAACGGCACACCTGTTATTTTGTTTAATGATGCTTCCAAGAAGCAAATATTGCTCGGTCGCGTAGCAATTTGACATCATTTTTACGACACCTTGATTAGTTGTACCGTTGCTCAACACAGACAACTTTGTGTTACAACACATTTTAATTTTACCACTCGAAGATGCAAGCTACAAATTATAGCAAATTGCGTGAGGTACAGTTAAGAGAAAAATGCGTTTGGTCAGTTTTAAGTAATTAAGGCAGGCCGGGGTCACTTTTTTATTTTTCTTTTACGATCAATCGATTCAAAAAAATAATGATAGTGTATTTCCGTTCTAAATTATTTTTATATTGCAAAAATGGTGAGAAGAAAATTTTCATCATTTGGGAAACATTTCTAAAGCTAATGTAGATTTAAATTTGCTCGAATTTCATTTATTAACAGTAATATTCAATTAAATTCTATCATGTTTAATAAATAATAATTAAAAACGATTATACTTGCTGTTTGGAACGGATCTTGTCAGAATTGATTATATAAAATTATTGATTAAAAATGTAATAATCCGTAAAATTTAAAGCTGAGTAATTGAAAGTTTATAATATATAATATAAAATACACATTTTAGTTATTTAGATCCTATTTTAATGATTGACAATGATTAGACAAATTAAATTGAATTGTAAAAAAGATGTAAAAGTGGTCCAGATTCATATAACTATTATACTTTAAAAGTTGAAATCAATTTTTGTTTTAATTTTGCTTGGATATTAGACAATTTAAATTATTTGTAATAAATGACTGAAATAATAGTAATTATATATTTTTTCAATTCTAGTTTCATGAGTACATTTTTTTTATTCAAGTCAATAACATTAATTTTCCTTTAATTAACTGCAGTTTGATTCGAAAAGCTTTTCAGTAGTGACATTTGTTAGAGTTTTTTTAATTATTTTTTGTCATGGAAACCAATAAAATTTGTATAAGTGATAAAAAGCATAAAAAAAGGTCAAGTGTTCCTCTACAAGAAAAAGTTTCTTTCATATTTTAATGTTAATCTCATTCATATTGAATTACTTTCATAATTTAAGTAATAAAGAAAGAAGCTGTCTACAAAGTTGAACAAGATTCACAAATTTTCAACCGCATTTAATTGGATTCATCCGAACAAACTAAATTATAAATATTTTCTTGGCTCCGTTGGCACAATCATATATCGATTAATCCCATTAACGGTGTCAAATAAATTATCAAGTTTTTATTACAGTATATTGAAAATTATCGGCACTAGACGAATTTGCGATTGCACGCACATTGTATTCTTTGTCAGTTCGCTTAATTATGTGTCACTTTTGACGTGATTCATGTTGTAACCTGTAATGAATCGCATTCATCGATTTTTCAACTTTGAATTGAAGCGAACAAAGTGCGTAAGGAAAAGTAATTATTTCCATCAACACCGAGCCAACCTAAGCTCTTTTTTATTCCCAAGGTCTAACGAACCTTGTGTTTTTTTCGTCAATTTCGCAGACCTTGAATCAATCAATCGTCACTCTTAGCTTGAAACTAATCCATTTGAATTTAATCAAAGCTCACGAATTAATAACGAGGGACGATAAATATTTGCCAGCTCTGGATCTCCTTAAATTTTAATTCCGATCCTGCAAGGCGAATTACTTAAAGTTTCATGCACCCCCGTTTATCATGCGCTCCTGCGTACTTTATGACAAAAGATTTCGATACTTTTGATGTATTATTCAAAAGATAACTGACAGTAAAATACGCGGCTTTGACTTGATACATATCCTTTGAATTATCGTTTTGGCTTTGTCTCCCAGTTTCCGATTGTTCAAATTAGTTCGTTCCATTCTCTTTACAGCGTCTCCCTACCTTTTGTTCGCATGTACCGACGTTCGATTGAATCGCACACAGAGCTGAGAAACTTATTTTCCAACTGAGTTTGATTTAAGTCACTGACACTGCCGAAGATAAAAACCTAAATGTACAAGCTATAATGCGAATCTGTTTCAACTTTAAGCAAAATGTACTGCCACTGTCACATAAATGTTTGGAATGATCTTTTTTTTCTGCTGAAAGTGATGCGACTTTTATTTTGTTCTCTAAAAAGAAATATATTTGACTAAACAATTTGAACAATTCAATCGGATTTTCTGTCGCGATATGGAAAATATGTTCATATAAATTGTATACTTTTCTTTTTAAGAATTTTCCCTTAGAAAAATAATTTGTAAACAACAACATTTTATTAAACTATTTTTAAATGTCAACTATGATAATATAATATATTTTTTATATTTTGATATAAACTGGTTTACTACTTTTCTTTCACCGTGCATTTTGTTTACGAATAAATTGTAAAGAGCCATTTATGAGTAGCCATTTGAAATGCATAGACATAAAACAGTCTATCCGACAGCATGAATGTGAATATCATTTATGGTTTTAGTCCACTCCTCCCGTTGCTTAACCACTTAATTCACTTTTCCTCTTGCATAACGCAGTTTTAGCTACGAGGATACTGGTTCAATCTGTTGAACGAATTAAATGTTACAATTAAAACACACTAACATACAAATTACACAGCAATATTTCAATATAATTAGCCAACTTAACCAATTTATCATTTTACCTTTGATTCAATCGATATAATGAGAACAGTAATTTCTCTTCACTGCAAAAAAGTGGCTTCATTTAAATCTCAATTTACAAAGATTCGCAATCAGTTGAACAACAATTTGTAATCTCAGTTACACGTTACAATGCTGATACCTTGATCTGGCTGTTTGCATTAAATTTTCACAAAGACCATTCTTCAGCTCGAGAGTGTGAATTATGACATTTTTGCTTGGGTGTCGTGAAATGTAACTCATTGTTAAATGCGATATTGCTTCTCATTGAGCGAGATTTCAATTTACTTTTCAATGGAATAGTAATGTGGGCAGGCAAGAGAGAGCAAGACAAGTGGATTATTTGCAGCAAGAACATTTGCGGAAGTAAACTCTGCTGGCGCGAGTTCGCGTGCTGATCTTGCGTATTACCTTCGTTTTCCCGTCTCCTTGATCCTACTTCATCTTGGCCGACGAGCTTGTAATTCGCAGGGCCAGAGGAAGGCAATTTTCGCGAAAAGGAACCCCGGGGAAATTTATTTGCCGGTTGACAAATGCGCGCATGTGTGGCTTGTGGATTTGCCTCCCTATGTATACAAAACCAGAGGTGGGGCGTTTGTTTCGAAGCGTGAGGTGTCAGAGGCAGACTCCGTGGCAAACTGGTGCGGGTAAAACACTCAAACTATAATTACTCCATGAGTTTTGCCCGAAAATGTTACGTAATTTTCTGACATGCACCCCCCGCCTCCCATTTGCAGGTTGACGCACCTGTGTCTCCAATAAAATTTGCCATGCTAATGATATGTTAATAAATGCCCGATTCGAAATGGTTTGTAACATCCCAACGGAAATGGACCGGGGACCTTTTGATGTTGGAATTAAAATGCAGAGAGCTGCACGGATTAGACGTAAATCACAGCATCAAATGCAATGTAAATGTCTGCTTGATCAAAACTATATTTTAATTGAAACAAAATTAATAATAGTGTTGGACAAATTTTATGACAATTTTTTCTTGATAATAAAAATTTCACTGCGATAGACAATCACCTTCAAATATTTGTCACCATAAAGTGTTTGTTGAATTAAATTGAAGAATTGTAATTTAATTGTGAGAAACAAATATTTTAGCTAATAAATCAGTCTGAAACGGTCAGACCGCTCAATATATTTTAATGACGTAACAGTTTCGTAATTAAACAGAAGAGGTCCGGGCAGCTAGCCCCCATATTACTGAATTTCGATGAACGAAAAACATAGAAATTATGTGCCAATTATGTGCTAATTTTGGCCTTTAATTCAAATTTGTTTGCTCAAAAGGAAACATGAAAAATCGAAGAGGGAGCTAGTGGACCGTTCCGCTAGCCCCCCGCTATGATACAGAAAACTCGATCAAAATATTGATTACCACTAGAATTATGTGCTTTTAGATGGC